>CABFVX010009846.1:0-16568 GCA_902151425.1 Timema shepardi | reverse complement strand
CACGTGGCATTCCAACATTTTTACAGCTTGTCGGCCAGTTTGTAAGGGACTCATCATGAGCTCTGTTAACTATTATAATTATAAATGAAATGTGGTATAGAGCACTAGGCTAAATCATGGTTTAAATTAGTAGCCAGGATTCAAACTCAAGCCACAACTCCCGGATGAGCCATCCTGCATGCGGTGACATTTATTTTCTATCAGTGAAGTTTCTTAGCGGGGAAAAAAGAGGTAGTGTTATGACAACACTTTTGTGAACAAAGAGCTAGCATTCTCACCTTACTTTCCAACTCCGCCTGCCCATCCCTCCCCTTACCTCCTTCACAACACAACACCCCTCCTTCAACCATGTTAAAAATTCCCTGTCAAAATGTTATAGCTAATCCATTTTAGGAGAAGCTTGCTGGCCGAATCACTTTAATCTATGCAGATCAAGAGAAGAATTTGATAGAAAAAGTAACAGTAAAAATTTATTTGATAAAAACTAAGCCATAGTCTAGAACACGTATGCCAAACTTGCAGCATGCAGCTTAATCCATTTTATAATAAACATGGCAGAAATGCACCATTTGAGATGACATTTTTGGAGATTTATCACTTTTTTTTTTATATGAAAAGTTAGTTAGTAATGTTGGTGCACCAAATGTTTACTCTTTACTCACCAGATATCTTATCACCAAAAGTTGTGATATTTTCAAACCAAATATGTGCAATATTTGGTGGCATATAAATGTGTAAACAGTTGTTTTCTTTTATGATCGCGGGTTACAAACACTCATTAACTGTCATCAATTTTAAAAGTGACTTCAACTCAAAATTTAAAACCTAAGAATTGAGTTTGTTTAATTAAGATGGTAGCAATATTGAAATATTATATGAAATAGGGCTCTTTCATAATTTTCCATTTTCAATGTGGCCTTTATGATCAAACAAGTATGACACGCCTGGCCTGGAAACTTGAAACACTAAACCTTTGGGAGAATCAACAGGGCAAGATTCTTCCAATGACATGAAAGCAGGCGAGGTGTGAGTGTCTCATTGTTCACTTTAGTATAATCCTAGGAAATACTAGACCCTAAACAATTAATATCAAATGCTGGTTGAAAAACTAATGCCAAGAAAAGATTTGTGGCACAAATTGTATATACCTGGCTCTTTTTGGTGGGGATGGTGGTGTTCCTTGAAATTAGCCTGGTAAATACACCGCCAAGCGTCTCTATGCCGAGAGAAAGAGGTGTCACGTCTAGCAGAAGAACGTCTGTGACATCCCCAGCCAGAACACCTCCCTGCACAGCAGCACCTACAGCCACAGCTTCGTCAGGGTTCACAGCTCGGCTTGGCTGCCGGCCAAAGATGTCTTGCACGGTTGACTGGACCTGTGTGCAGGAAGATTGGTTTATTTGGTGTAATCTAAAAAGTTTATTATTTTCTACACTATGGGATGTATATTTTAGCCGATAAGATTAGTTCCTGTTCACTATGGGATATATATATATATATCGTTGCTTAAGCTCGAGACCGAGATTGAAAGTTTTGTAGGCTCGTCATTTTCGAGAATCCACTTGATGTACCTTTTGATCAATTTTTAAAGAGCAATAGTAAGCATAGGCTATTTAATGGAGATAATATCAGCATTTCCCCCTATAAATCATTTGGTTATTTAACAAATTGTTAAAAAATATTTTCACATTAATAACGTAATAGAGCTTTATAACCACTTTCGACCGGTAAATTTATTCAAAATTGTTGTTCATTTTGAATTATACTTGATTGAAGTTGTTTACTTGTAATGCTATGACAAAATAATGAAGATTAAATTAGCTAAGAAGATTATTAAATAATTTATGTTAAATTTAATGTAATATAAAGAATATATTACTATATTAAATGTTTTCAAACTTAAGATATTTAAAACACTAATTAATACGTTAGCTACGAAACTAGCTCTAATTTAGTTACTATTTCGTAATAGAGTTATGTTGGTTAACCTGTTTAAAATCAATGGTGATCTTTTTTATTGCAATACATAGTTTACCAAACTTACCACATTTATATTAAAAAAAGCATTCACTATGTCATTGTTTGTTGGAAATATTATTTAATTCATATTAATTTTAATTCTAAGTATCAGAATCAACTTTTACAAGCATTAAAAATTGATTTTAAGTAAATTTCTCAGTAAAATAATGTCAAATGAGAGCCCGTACAATGCACATATAGGAATGGAAATGAAGATGTGATCATGCACAATTACTCTAAGGAATAATAAACAAAATACTTCAAATTTCTAATGGTTTATGATTCTTACATTTTCTTATAGGGTAAATTAAGTTACTAAAGCAATTTTTTTGTGGAAATATTAGCTTATTAAAACATAAATTGTATTAACTTTTAATCAAGACAATGTAGAAACACTTAACAATAATGTAAAGTGATAGTGAAGGAAGCCAACCTGAACGGATAGTTAGTTTAGGTGTAGATACAAACAAACACACTTCTCTCTTCATGTCTTCCTAAACTTTTACACTTTCCACTTCTTCAAACTTCAAGTTGTACATTGTTTTGAATTTTTGGAAATATTTATTTTTCTTATGAAAATACATTAATGAGAAAGTGTAAGAGTTTAAGAAGACATGAAGAGAGAAGCGTGTTTCGATCATCTGGTTCAAAAGTGAGATAACTAACAAAACCTGATTGAGTTATTCATACCATTCGGCTGTAAATTTTAAGCTCTCTCTATGGCTTAATAATGCGTTAACTATTTATTTTGTGAGCTCAGCAATATGAGATAAACTGCTTGTGAAATATTTATAATGTTAATTTTGCTTAGTTCAATACTGGTTTATTTCGAAATGTAGCACTAGTGAACTTAAACACATTCATATAGCATCAATATTCAATACGATGCCATTTTGAAGTACATCATGCATTCAATCTAATATATTTTGAAATGAATCAGTTTATAACAAGAGTTCTTTACTTAATAATAAATAGCGCACATAATGATCTGAAAAAAATAAAATATATATAGGGGAAAGGGGTGGGGAATTATTCAATATTTTTTTTTAGGTTCTTTGGTATTATATTTGGTTTAATCAATTATGAACTTCAAGCATGAGTTAATCTAATTAAATTAATTCAAATTGTTCTACTCTTTATAGTATAAAAGTTATTTAGTACATTGAAAAGGAAGTTATTCTCACTGTGGTGGCAGTGTTTAGTAAATTTTTATAAATATGGCTAGTCCTGGTGAATCAAGAAGTAGTTATCTTGTAAGGTTAGCCAGATCGCTTGAAATGAAGGTAAGGAAAAATTAATTATTTCTAAGATTTGTTTACTATTGAACATGATTTAATTGTAGATCAGTACTGAAGAGATAATTCTAGAAATTATTTCATTATTTATTTATGATATTGATTAACTGGTATGGTGTGAACAGTTTAGTTTAAAAAGTGGCCAATCTGTGAATTAAAATGTTTTGTGTTTTATGCAAAAATTTTTGCAGACGTGGAATGATTCTTCTAATTTAGAGAAGTTTATAAATTGTATTTATATTATACTTCCTACCAATAATGATCTGTATGAGAATACCAACAGCTAATAACTGTTGTTCATATAGGCCTATCTCAGTTTTTAATCTTTAATCAATCAATTTATTTTTTTGCTCCTTTAATTGGCTTTATAGTGGAATCCTTTTTATCATATTCATTTTGCAGCAGACAAAAAAGTATAGGCCTAGTATAATCTTTTATTAAACAACTAATATATTTTTACAAAATTTTGATATCTAGTCCTACCTTAAATAATCTGGGGAAAAGGAAAAGAAACCAAACTATCCTAACTTAACTTTATTTAATTTAGTATAACACCAGTGCATACAGCTTTGTATTATTCTTTAAGGATGAGGCTGCACCAGATAAACATTGGGACAACAATGAAGAAAAATCTTGTGACTATTCAGATTTTAATAAGAGGCAACAAATAATTGAAATAACTCCTGGGACAAGTACATCTCCTTTCATAAGTATTGCAAATCATAATACAAGTGTATCCACTTTGTAAAGTTCTTATGATTGCTGCATCATTCAAGAGCTAGATGAACATTCTGAGCACACCAATTTGCAGGGCCACAATAAACATTCAAATATGGAGGACTCTTCTGAAAACAATTTTAGTAAATACTTTTAAATGATTTTGATCACAACATTTCGGGTATTGACTGATGACTCAATCAAAGACAAAGACTATGTACTCCCTCAAGATGTATCGGATGACTCATCGTCCTCAGACGAATCATCATACAATACTTATTTGGTTGATTAACCAAATAATTTTCAAATTCAGCCAAAAATGCTTGACCAAATTTCAAAAGAGCCAGTTATAAAAAAAACTGAGAATGATTTCAATATCTTATTTAGAGTTGAGTTAGCAAATAAAGAAAAAGAACACTCAACTATTGAAAATCTGGATAATTATAAGCCTAGTACTGATTTATGCTTAGATGCAGGAACATCCAGTCCCCATAATAGACAAGGAGATCCTGATCAGTGGGGGTGGGGGGTGGGGGTAAGAACTGTGGAGAGAGCTATAAATCTGCAAGTGGGAAGGCAGTCCCTGCTAAAGAGATAAAACGTCCATGTCGAGAGAAGTGTCGACTAAAATGCTCACAATGTATTAATGAGGTTCAAAGGATTGAAGTATTTAATAAGTTTTGGTTGATAGGAGATCTTATAAGGCAAAGAGATTTGGTACACAAAAATACTACTGTTATAAAATAAAAATATTCAATGCACAACAAAGATAGCAAACAATCCCTTAACTATGCCTATTACACATCCATGGAGGCAAAATCCGTGTGTGCAAACATTTTTTATGTCAACGCTGGCTATAGGGAATTCTTTTGTTTCAACCACATTAAAAAAGGATAGTCCTGAGGGTATAATACAAGAAGAAAGAAGAGGTAAGCATGCTAAAAGAGGTAAAGAAGTGAGTAAGGATGTAGAGAATTCATTTTGTGACCACATAAAATAATAGCCTAGCAAGGAATCAACTTATTGCAGAGCTAAGACCTCAAAAATGTATTTGGATGGTGATCTTAACTTGAGCAAAAAGTATATCCATTATAAAAAAAAAAAGGGTACGACTGAGGGTACTACACCTGCTAAGGAGAACATGTACAGACAATATTTTCTGTACTGAATTTAACTATTCATTCAATATACCGATAAAAGATCAGTGCAATGTGTGAGCTTCTTATCAAAATTGTGATGAAAAAGACAAAAAAGAAATGGAAGAACAGTATGGACAGCACTTTAAAAAAAAGTCCTTAGCCGACAAGAAAAAGAAAGAGATATAGAAGAAGCAAGAGCTGACAAAAAAACAACTGGTTTGTTGTTATGACATGAAGGCTGTTCTTCAAACGCCATGTGGAAATGAAGCTCAATTTTACTATAAAAAAAGATTGAATGTATACAACTGATCCATGTTTGACACTGTGGAAAAGAAAGGCTATTGCTATTTATGGGATGAAACAATGGGAGATAAAGGGGCTAATAAAGTGGGAACGTGTGTCTACTTGTTTTTGAAGGAATGGGCCCATAAGAGAGACAGTGTTTTACACTGATAATTGCATGGCACAAAATAAAAATAAGTAATTGATGTGCCTCTTCGTGTTCTGCGCAAAATCTTCAGATAATTTTACTAACTCGATTGGTCACAAATATCTTGTTGTGGGTCACACTCAGAATGAGGGAAACAGCATTCATGCCAGAAAAGAAAACTAAAAAAAAAAAAGTCCCATTTTTGTTCCAGCAACATGGTGATCTGTGATCCTCGGGTTATACGCACTTACGCTAATGTGTAATGGTAGGGTGATTGTGAGATGAAATGAAGGACCTACAGTTTAACGTGGAATCTGAACCACAGTGGAGGCCTGGCATTCTCCACATTCGTCATGTTTATTTAATCTAATCATCACTCTGGTCGCTTGCGTGTAAGCATATACGCTGTGGCGGCTGACTTTGTATTGTGAATAATGTTCTTTTTTTCTTAAAAAAACAACCGTAATTTGTTTTATTTATTTGAAGTTTATTTGTAATTATAGTTTTTGATCTTCAGTCTTTGAAGAGCTTTAATGTGTTCATTAAAATATTTACAAGATTGTTCATGAGGTGAAAGTTTCAGAAGTGAGCATGTGCTGAACAGTTGAGTCAAAGTTTCCCATAGGGGTGGAAGGGTAGGGTAATAGGCACATTAAATTTTCTACACCAAACAATTAATACTTAAAAAAAAGATTGTACTCATATTTACCTCTTTTGTCCGACAAAATAATGATTACGGAATAAGTAGGCCTAACTTGTTAATTTTTGAATTCAAAATTCAAAATATTATTCTTTGTTAATGAAGTGAAAGATTCGACCATCGAATCCAATAAAACACCGAATCCTCGGATACTTGTCAGGATTTGGTGGCTTCGAGTGGCCCATCTCTAGTTTATTGTAATCCTGTTATTCCTAAAGTTATTTGTAATTAATGAGAATAAAAGTAAATCTTGAAATATCACTAAGTTTTATTATAATTTTACAATTAAATAATATGTTCTAACTATGGTTTGTTTAGTAGTTAAATAATTATCTATGGGTTAAAAATTATAATCCATGTTAGTTAACTAAGGTTTACCATTTCCAAGCCATGTTAATGCCAACATTGTTTTATGTTTGTGAAGCGTGGGTTTGTCAGGAGAAACAAGAGAAAGGTGAATGCGGATGGACTGAAATATCTAGAAATGTGTGTGGAAAAACTTTTATGGACAGTGTCAGTAATGAATGGGTGATGAAATAATGCAGTTAGAAAGGGAAACTATTATGTAAATGTGAAAGAAGTGTCTTACTTACGTTGGTTTGCATATAATGAGAGGATGAATGTGGATCAAAAGGAAGGAATAGGCCATGTAAGACGTGGCTAAATGTTTTAAATGAATGTGTGAAAATAAGAAAAATTAAGAATTTTAATAATAAAGAGCATGCATGTCTCGGTGTATGGATGTTTTTGAAGCAAAGGGAGTATGAGAGTATAGGGAAGTGACAAGAGAGTAAGTGAGGATGGATTAAGTAGTGTTTTTTATAGCTAATTACTCAACATCTTAACTACCACATAAGGGAATGGCATGAGTAAGTGTATGTAAACAAAATTGTGAATCTTTTGTTAAATATAACAAAAAATACATAGAATACAAGTAAAAAATATGAATCTATTGCTATTAGTTTAAAGAAAATCTACAAATAATATTGATTATAACTCCAAAGGCATTAATAATAATTAACTAAATAGCCCCAACAAATTAGCATGGGGTTTAATATTTAATTTTAAATTTTTGTCTTAACTATTTAAATGATTGAAATTGATTTAGCAAAATTATGTTATGTATTTCATGCAAATAAAAATAAAGAACATTGTAAACAAGAAATATTAATGTTTATTTTTATTTGTAATGTCTACCAACATAAAAACACTCATAGCACAAAGAAGGTTGAAATAGGCTTATTACTACTAGACTGTATAAGCAAAACATTAAACCTGTCTGTATATTTAATGCACAATCTAAGTGTACTAAGTAGATCGTGTCAACACAAAATAAAGTAAGCAATAGGGGCGTATGAGAGAGCTTTATTTTTCCCTTTGAGAGGAGAACGAGAATAAACCACCGAGACAGGATCAAGAACGAGAATTTTAGAATCCTTTACTTCAGGAAGAGAACAAGAATCAAAAATGTATAAATTATTTCTAACTTTGCTAATACTATTTTAAAACACTGTGCAATATTTAACTTGTAAATAAGTATATATACCCTACTAGTGTAAATTTAAACACACACACAAAGTTTAAAACTAAAGCAAATAAGTTCATACTTTTGCCATAACTTACTTGGATTATTATTATTTTATTATTATTTATCACCGCGTCTTACTACCCGTTTGGGTTATACGCCTTAAGAACTAATTACGCTAATGGATTGGGAACTGGGAAGGTTGAATCAGAAGAAGTGAACCCGCATTTGCGTGGAGGGAGAGTGGAAAACTATTTAGGGAAAGAAAAAAAAAAGTTCACCCGACTGAGATTCAAACCTTGATCTCCCCATCCTCAGCGGTCGAGCTCAACACGACTAGCGCATTAGCCAACTACGTCACCGAGACGAGTTTAAACCTTTATTAAATCTAAATTTCAATCTAAAATAGATTGAAATACATACTTATATTTGCATAATGAATAAAGCAATTTTATGAAACTTTAAGTTAAAACAATCACTAAAATCATCATCGTGGATCCTCTCCAGCTTGCAGAGTAAGGTGTTTGTGAACAAGCTATCTCCAACGCTGTCTGTCCACAAACTTTCTCCTTCCGGAGCTATCCTTTTTTCTGTACATCTCTCTTTACCTGGCCCACCCACTTTAATCTGGGTTGTCCTGCTTCGTACCTTTCTTTTAGTGCTTGTGTTCAATTCTTTCCACATAGCCGAACCATCTGAGTCTTAAATGACCTTAAACTTTCCTCAAATGATTTCTTCATGCCTAGCTCCTCTCTCACATCCTCGTTCCTTACTCTATTTCTTCATGTCTTCTGAAGGGAGCTTCTATAGACTCATCTTGGCTTTCCCTGGCACCTTCTTGTCCTGAATTAAAGAATTTTGACCCTGTGTTACACTGTTGAGTACTTTCTGCTTCATGGTGCTCTCATAGGAGACCACACTACCCAGATTGATTTTTTGGATATCTTCCAGTTGTTCTCTTTCCAGACATTTGTAGTTTACTTTACTCCTCCCCAAATCACATCATCTGCATATACCAGGGCATTTAGGTCTTTTTTCTTTTTTCCCTGTGTCTTTTAGTTAGTACAACATCCATGACTGTTACAAACAACAGTGGGGAAAAAGCACTGGTTTGTTTAGCCCATTTTTGGTCTTAAGCCACTATGACTTACCTTATCTAATCCATACACTTTTTTACACAACAATCAAATTTACTGGAACCCCCAGTTTTTCTAAATTCTTACCAAGTATTGTTCTCGGGACGCTATCATACCCCTTTTCCAAGTCCGAAAACACCAGTTAGATCTTTCTTTTTCTCCCAATACTTCTCTGTTAACATCCTTAAAGCAAATATTAGCTCTGATATGCTCCTGTTAGCCCTGAATCCTTGCTGTTCCTCTTTTAGGACAAGCTCAATAATGGCTCTCAGTTTTCCCTCAATAATTCTTTCCATAATTTTCATAACATGACAAGAGTTTTATAAAGGCAACAATGCTGAAATATTATTCTATGTGTGTTAACATGTGTGTGTGTGACTATTTCTACTATAAAAGACAGCAGAAAGGAGAAAGATGTCACCTGTACATTGGATTCTATTCATATGTTTTCCTCTTTCTTTAGTTTTATCAATTTCCTTTATTATATAAATAATTAGCCATTGGGCTACCTCATTTTTAAGCATATCATAAGAAAGTAGTTTAATGCCTTTCTCCAGAAAAGGAATGATTATCCCCTTAGTTCAGTCATTTGGCTCCTTGTTGTTTCTTTAAATTTTTGTTAGTATCTGGTACATCCACTGTATCTAGAGTATTCCTGCTGCTTCTACCGTATCTACTGTGAGTTCATTCAACCCAGCTGACTTACCACTCTTCATCCTCCACAAAGCTCTTTCCATATCTGCTCATGAAAATTGTGTCTTTTGCGTTTGGTTCACGATTCTCTTCCTCCTTTACACTTACTTCGCCACCATTTAGTAGTCAATTGAAATAGGGTTTTATCTCGTTCCTAATTTCCCTCATATTACCGACTACTTTTCCATATTCCTTCTGTAATTTTCTAATAGTTTCCACATCAGATATTTTACTCCTTACCATTTAAAACAGCATTTTCATATTCCCTTTGCCATCTTCCTCCAATTTCTGTGTAAACCCCTCCCCAAAGCTGTACCTTTTCTTCCCGAACAACTCTTTTAAATGTCCAGTTTTCTAAACCTGTATTCTTGTTCTACTTCCTCTATTTTAGTCTCATCCTTTGCTATCAAGACCTCATTTTGTTTCTGTTTCCTTATATCCTTGACTTTCTTTGCCTTCCATTCTACATTTCCTTCTTGTATTTCAGTGGTTGGTAACATATTTCTAATTACATCTAGGAACTTATGTCTTACAACCATATCTTTCAGCTTACAGTACTTTATCTTTGGCCTTTTCCTATCTCATAATCTTTTACCACTTTAATAGCACCTAAATCTGCCCCTAATAGCTCTTACTTGGGATACCTTTTAACATCCTTCATCAATTATTATATTGTATATTATAAACATATCTGGAATTCCAGCTATACCTCGTGAGTTTATCATTCTCCTGATTTTTTAACCAGGTGTTCTGTACACTAATTTTGTTCCTGATACAAGACTCAAGTAACATCTATGCTTCCATACCAAAACGCCCAATCGTTTTCTCAAACCCCAATTTTTTTGCCCAGATCTGAGCATTACAGTCACTTATTATCATTATGAGACTGACTCTTTTTGGATGTTGTCCTAGTTCTTGTAGGAAATTCAATTTCTCTTCATCACTGCAACCTTGCTGAGGCACATAGGCTTGCAAAATGGCCACTCTCGCCTTTTTTTTAATACATATTTTTGCTTTTATAATTTCCTATTATCTGTAATACAACCCAAGACTCTGTGGATAACTAACCCAACTCTATTATTTGCCTCATTATGATTTATACCCATTTCTTAATCGATTGGTGCTGTCCCTTTCGTCTGGTTGTACTTCGAGTTAGTATTTTTATTTTCCTGCGGCCCATCGAGTTTGTAATTTCATCGCATCTGCCGGTTTAGGTTAGTATGTTCAAGGATGCAATTCTAAAGTTAAAACAAATTAAATATAATGTTGAAAAAAAGCATAAATTTCCAATAACCTACTGGCATTTTGTTTCTAATAGCACACCAAGATGTTTTACGAATGATCAAGTGAAGATTGTTTTCTTGAAACATCAATTTGGAGAGTGACTTGATAAAAAAAAAGCTTGTTCTTCTGCATGATCCGGAAAGAACTGCCATCTTAATGTAATAACATTTCCAGCAGCAGACAAAAAAACTATCTCACTCAAAATCTGAGTAACACCATGATAAATAATGTTGGGAATCTTGCTTGATTTTGTTTCCATCATACACATGTGTCCTCATATCTGCCGATTGTATTTTCTGATAAATAGAGAATTATTTCATTTCCCACTTTATCCCTCGTTGGCGCTTTATATTTGCGTTTAGTGCACAAAGGTTCGACAAATCATCTT
The DNA here is from genome assembly GCA_902151425.1 of Timema shepardi. NCBI lineage: Eukaryota > Metazoa > Arthropoda > Insecta > Phasmatodea > Timematidae > Timema > Timema shepardi. Next base: position 5,242 of record CABFVX010009846.1, on the reverse strand, counting down.
CAACATTCTGAATACATGCAAGTGATTTGATTATGGGTAGTTTCCACTGCATCAATTCCTTCATGTGATTTTTTATGTACAATCATCCCAAATAATCTTTAAACTAGAGATGGACCACTCGAATCTTCGAAGCCACCGAATCCTGATAAGTATTCAAGATTCGAGGATTCAATGATCAAATCTTTCACTTCATAAACAAAGCATAATATGTTGAATTCAAAAATTAGTTAGGCCTACTTGAAAAGCACAACTTAATCCGTAATATTTATTTTGTTGGACAAATGAGATAAACATTAATAAAACCTTCTTTAAAAAAATAAAAAATTATTAGATGTTGAAAATATTACGTGCCTTGTACTCTACCCTCCCACCTCTGTAGGAAACTTGGCCTCTACTGTTTCGGCATATGCTCACTTATAAACTTTCACCTCATGAACAATCTTGTAAATATTTTAATAAACCCATTATAACTCTTCAAAAACTGAAAATCAAAACTATAATTACAAATAAACTCGAAATAAATTAAACAAATCATGGATTTTTTTAAACAGAAATAATAACTTATTACAGATGATACAAAGTCAGTGGCCATTACACGATATAAAGTCATTCGCCATGACGTATATGTTTACTCGCCCGAGTGCCGATTAAAATAAAGATACTGTTAATTCTTACTACCCAACTGGTTTTAATTATCTACAACTATGTAAAGAGCCCCAATTTATTGCATACAATCCTTAAGTTAGATATTTTGTTGGGTTTCATGAAAAATAAATACTGTCAACAGTAAGACAGCAATAAAACTGTTTATTTATCCCTATTGGCCTATGTATCGTATATCGATTGTTAGTTAAAATAGATTCAGGTAACTAATAAATAACTTAATTTGAACATTTAAAATTAATTAAATGAATATGTATAACTTCAAATAATAATGATTTAATATATGAAAAAATGTTTTGAAATTGTATGAACTGTGTAAGGTTTGGCACATATTCGAAAATGCACCAATAATTCAAATACTAATAGAAAATATTCAAATTTTTGAATATTTGCACACAACTAATTCACAGATATTTATTTATAGTCAAAATAACACTATTTTCACACACAAAAGAAAATAATATATTTACAAAACAATTTAAATAGTAATAATGCAAGTAGTGTTTACTTTTGGCATCCGGGTCATTCCACCAACAAGCAGCACTTCTCCTATGTCGGACTTTGACACCTCAGCATCCTGTAGGGCCTTCTGACACGGAGAAATAGTCTTCTTGATCAGGTCTCCTACCAGACTTTCAAACTTGGCGCGGCTTAGCTATGCACACAAACACACACATCTGTCAAGTAAAGACTCTCATATTACAGAATACTTCTTTGTCACTATCAACGAGCTATTTTTTAATTTGAAATTTAAAATGTTGCCGGCAAAATGCAGAAAATAAAGAAATAAACAAACAATCGGGATATTGAAAAGATATATTCCCTCTTAAATTGACAATAATATTTTATATCTATTTTCAAAAGTTTGCAAGACCTTGTTCTTGCAAAAATTGGATTTTTTAATTTGAATATTTTATTAAAAACTGTCTTGATTTTGAATAACATTTTCAATACATATAAGAAGTCATCAATATATTACAAATATCAACAAAACTTTTTTTTCAGAATAAGTTAAAATTTAAATAAGCAACTTAATAAGGTTGATTTTTCTAAGTGAGATACATCCTTCACACTAAAAAACCAAAACTAATCTATTAGACCAATAAAAATCCAAGTGACATGCTCTTAATACCTCTTAGTTTTAAGATCAAAAGTGAAAGATGATTATGAATAATAAAGTAGTGAGGTGGGAGTGAAGAGAACATGAGAAAAGGAAGTGTATTTGCAGTTTTTATGGCAAAAAAATATTTTTGGCCGAAATAAATAAAATACTGCTTGAGAAGAAACATAAGTATTATCTGAACAAATGTGGTAATAATAAAAAAAATATTATCTTAACAAATTCATATCAACAAATTATTGAATATCTGTCATGAGCATTTGATGAAAAGCTTTTTGAATGAAGAGAAAAAATTGTCTTTAAATTCCAGGACACCCTTGAGAGATATTCAAGAACTAATGAGGTCTCCCTCCATGTGATGAAAATAAAACTATTTGTTTCTGCTGGAACAATATTTGATTTGACCAACTTTTTTTTATATATAAATAGTGCAAAAATACTGTCCTGTTCCCGTACCCCCTACACACTCACCTTTACTAAGATAACTTAGTGAGTAAAGAGAGCATGATTGAGTCCAGAAATCTAGCTATCTGTATCACTCTTGCAAGCTTTTATACCTTCCCCCTTGGTTCACCTATTCTCATCTGATCAAATTCTTTGTTTTCTAGGTCACTGGACACCCTGTTACTAAACAAACACACAGAGGTCTACCACGAGGAGCAGTGCTAAGCACAACACTATTCAATCTAATGATCGACAATCTTCCATCTAAATTAAACAAAGACAACACACCAAATATGCTTTATGTGCAGACCATCTTGTGACTTGGGGACCAAATGAGTACAGGCAGCCCTTGCCAAATTAATCGGAATGGTGCCAAGAAAATGAAATGACAATAAATAAAACAAACAAATTATCAACCTTAATACTTTGTGCCACTCTCCATATTACTCAACAATTACAATATTAAACAGAAAACTATCAATATTTAGGAGTAATTTTGTATTTCCAAATTAACATGGAAAAAACCTATAAAAACAATCACAAGAAAAGCACAACAAAGACTAACACTATAAAAGAGATTTGAAAGCAATAAATGGAGAACATCAAAAATACCCTCAACACAACATACCGATTATATTAAGGCAATTGTCCCTTTCATTTGGTGTGAAAATGAAGCACCATGAGAATAAACAATTATCTTTAGGAATTTTTATTTTATTGCAGTTTTCTCTTCGGAAAGAGTTTGTTCAATAGAGGCATGTTGATTAGGCTATACTTTTTATAAACGCACGTCTATGATTTAAACAGTGATCAAATATTAATAAAATTGACATTTTTCAAGGGAAAACTGCCGACTTCATAACAAGAAATAAGAAAATGTAAGGATTAATAAACATTGATACATTATTTTAGAAGGGGTGTTGAAAAACATACAATAAAACCTTAAAAAATATTAAGACCCAAGAAGGTTTTATAAGAAAGTTAATATACTACAGAAGAAATATAACAGCTACAATTAATAAGATTGAAAATCTACTTTTTCCAACATGTTACGTATCAGAGCTCAAAATTAATTGCGAATAACAGTTAACTGATGAGACAATTAGCTAATAAGAATTTATACCCACTGCATTTAAGTATTCAAACGTAGTCCTGCCTAATAAAATAGATTCTCAAAAATTGATATATCCCAAAAATCGAATATATTTCTTGTTATCTAAGTGTAGATAGATTAATAATAATAATAATAATAATAATAATAAATATAATTAGGCATTAATGAGTTTACTATTTCCAGTGTATGTTTAATTGTTAATTATGTAGTTTTATTCTTTTTTTTTTAAATATCTGTTAGTTCTTTTATTTTGGCTTTCTTATTAAAATAAATTATAACCCTTCAATGATGATTTAAGTTTATCAAAAGGTAAGTAGGCCTAATCTGTTTATTTGACATGTTTTTTTAGAAACCTAGCTCATTCTATCAAAACTTTTAAAAATAACTAAAAGACATTCAATTTTGATTGATTTGATATCTAAATAATAATATGAGTAGAGATTGTTTAATCTGGCTAGATTTTAACCAGTATTTTGTGAGGGGTAGTTGCGGTTGATTTAAATTGAAAGCATTATTGAAATAAATCTTAATTTACAGTTTAGGCTTAAATTGTGTAATGTATAAAGCATTCATGATGGGTCTTTACCTGGATGACAGCCCAAAAATCATATGTTGAGGGTTTTGGGTTGGCAACACTGGTAAAATATCACTGTTTTATTATAAATGTAGTTTTTTAATTACATAATATATTTTAAATGTAAAATAATCTAAACTTAAGATTTCTCACATTATTTAATTAATTTTAATAATTTAGTTTCACCAAATCCAAATGAATATTTTAAACATATATTAAAAGTACTTATTCTTTGTTTTAGAATGTTATCTATGTTGTGTAATATAGTGCATGCATTAGTACCTTTTAAAACAGGCATTGTATTTACTTGGCAAAAATAAAATACTGGTAATTAATTTTATACATAATCGACTATTCTATAATTATTTTATATTTTTTAAAAACATTTAACTGAAAAAATATAATCATACACTGCGTGGGTGCACCATTGTAAACAAATTTATGACGCAAGCAAGCCACGCAAGCAGCCACATTGCTTGGTTCGCCATCTTGAAGCGTTATTTGTTGAGCCTTTTGTAAAAGTGCTTTCATTAATTATTATTTTAACTGCAATAAAAGGATTAATAAGCTCTGTGGACGAACCCAAATAAATATTAAGACTTTGTTTAATTTAAATATATATTTCATAGAATTTATTACTGTGCACATTTATTAGATTTTTAACTTAAAATTCAGTCTCTTTGTTAGACCATAGCCCTACTCAAACTTATAATAATTTTTAACATTAATTTTAATTATTGAATTTGATTGTAAATTTGTTAGATGGTTTATCATTTTACTGGAAGGACATTTAATTTTAATGACAAATAACACCATTCCCAGCATAGAAATATAAACATATATTGTTATTTAGCAAGCCAATTGTAAACTTTACTTTAAAAAATATACAATATTTAAATAAAATACACCTTCATTTTATGTTTGATATAAATATATTGTCAAATATGGATCGTTTCATATCAATATAAATTATAGACAGTCCCGAAGAGTTGGCAAGATGGTACTAAGAAGACCTGCAAGAGACGTTCACCAGGTGATGGGAAGAGGTTCATCATTCTACATCCTGGCAGCAGGGAGGGTTTCGTGGAAGGAGCGAGCCTTTTGTTTGCATCCGGGAAGTCAACTGGAGATTAACATGGGGAGATGAACGGCGACAACTTCGAGACGTGGATGAAATACCAATTGCTTTTCTCCCTTGAATAATCTTCAGTCATTGTGATGGATAATGCTCCATATCATTCAGTTCAGGTGTGTCATAACACTATAAACTTATTCTGAAAATTGAAAAATGACACTTGGACACGGGAATCGAACCCAGGACCTTTGC
>CABFVX010009845.1:0-16575 GCA_902151425.1 Timema shepardi | reverse complement strand
TTGAAATATGTACAAGTAATTAACAGGTGTAATTTAAATAAACCGTGTGTGAAATAACAGCCATCAACAGTTCTCTTTCTTCAATCTTATTAATATACCGATTTAATTAGTGCTCGAACACGGAGCTATAGAGAGCTGGTTAAACGGTATATTTTCCGTGCATTGATGATAGGCGCTCGATCACGGAGCTTTAGACAACCTATACATCATAACAGCATTCTTATATCAAGGAATTAATCCGTAGTGTTTCAATCGACGCTCAAAGCGGGGTGATTGATACCGATAGTATTATAATCGACGCCCAAAGTGAGGCGCGATAACTCATATTATAACAACTGGTCATTTTTACTATCTATTTTTTTTAATAGGTAACCCTATCTGCTAGATTTGAGCTCTGAATATATTATGGAAATAAACTCGGAGAAGTACCCAGCAGCGCCTTTCTTTGCTTCAAGCAAGCAGGGGGAAAAAAATGTCTTCAGTGTATTTCTACCGACCCAGATTTTAATTAATTTAAAAAATCTAATCCAAATTTTTTATAACTTCGCCTTCAGGCCGGGGCATCTAATATTTACATTTCAGGCCTCTGCGTGCGGTAGATATATCACAAAACTCATGACACACAAACTCTTTATTGTATTTACAGAGAAGATAAAATCGTTATAAAAACACACACAGTTTAAAGTTTTATTTGAATTATAATAGATATCAGGACTTAAGCCCATTTACTTATTTTCTATCTGTAATTATTCCACCATAAGCGAAGAAGCTATCGCATTGTTCAAAGTATTGTATACATACTATATGCATAGCTTGAGATAAAACGTGTGCAATCAATGTGACCAGGCTATTGTACAACTTTATGTATAGTAAAGTGAGTCGTTTGTACCGGACTTGTGGAATGCCAGGCCTCCACCGTGGTTCGGGTCCCACGTTAAACTGTAGGTCCTCCATTTCATCTCACAATTACCCTACCATTACACATTAGCGTAAGTGCGTATAACCTGAACGGGTGGTAAGACGCGGTGCTAGTAATAATGTGTCGGACTGCGGTAGTTCATTATATTTCAGTGGTCGAGAAGTAACGTGCTCATATCAAGACCCAATGTTCGTGTGTTTAAACCCAGCCGGGGTCAACGGATTTTCCTTGAGCTATACAAATATGTAGCACAACTTCCTTCGTAGGGGAAGTAAAGCCGTCGCTCTCATGTGGATTGTGGCAGGTAAAAGAACCCTGGAGGGTGTGTGAAAATGCCTTTCTCTGCAAAATAGGTAGGCTGATAATCGGTTGGGTCAGAAAGTTCACGTTAAATACCTCGAATAAATGGAATTAAAATTAAGTATTCAAGCGTCAACAGAGGAACAAACGGATTAGTCAATTTTCCTATTATATAATAAATCAAGTTTATCTATGACCATCTAGGTTACTAGGTGACGCGAGAAATCTCCCTCCCCCTGATTTGACCTGTCAAGAACATGAGGGCTTAACAGGATTTACTTTATAACATGTATTTAATAAGTTATTATTTAAAAATATTAATAATGTGGTTATTTACTAGTGGTGTGCCAAGTCCACTTTTCCAATTCGAAACCAAGTCTAATATAATAATATTAGATATTCCAGATGCCAAATCTAAGTTCAGATAATTTTTTATATGTTTTAAGTGTTGTTATGCAAAGTATAATATTTCATTCCAAGTATGTAGATTTAGCTATTAAATATAATGTACAAAATGCTGTGTTCCAAACATAATAATTATTTTATTTTGTCTTAGAATGACAACTATCACAAAATGTAGTGTAATTTAATTTTTTTTTATGCGAGCACCAATACATTTGTGACGGAAACAAAAACAGAAGATGTAAAAAAAAAAGTTATTTTTAACTTTAATTTTTTTTTCGCAAAGCATCGTAATTGTCGAATCCGAAATTGTATTTTAGAATCGAAGTCGAAGCGAACCAATATTCAAAGTGAAGTCAAACTTTTCAAAGCTTTGCACACCCCTATACGTTTGAAAAGGGCATACAAAGCCGCCTACAGTCTTAGTTTATTTCTTCGTGTATCAACCTCTGTTAGAAACAAGGTATAGCGCCCGAAAGTGGTTAAGGTATACAACCCGTCGTGCAATCACGACAGGCGGGCAAGACTACATTATAGAAACCCGCCTCGGTGGCGTAGTTGGCTAACACGCTTGTCGTGTTGAGCTCGACTGCTGAGGACGGGGAGATCGAGGTTCGAATCTCGGTCGGGTGAACTGGGGGCGGTTTTTCCTAAATGGTTTTCCACTCTCCCTCCACGCAAATGCGGGTTCATTTCCTCTAATTCAACCTTCCCAATTCCTAATCCATTAGAGTAATTAGTACTTAAAGCGCGTAACTCGAACGGGTAGTAAGACGCGCTGCAAAATATTATAAATATACATTATAGAAACACTCTTAAAACCCTTATGTTTGAAACGAGTTAAACTAATATTATTATTTAGCACCGCGTCTTACTACCCGTTCGGGTTATACGCTTTAAGTACTAATTACGCTAATTGATTAGGGATCAGGAAGGTTGAATTAGAGGACGTGAACCCACATTTGCGTGGAGGAGTGGTAAACCATTTAGGAAAAACCACCCCCATTTCACCCGACCGAGATTCGAACCTTGAGCTCCCCGTCCTCAGCAGTCGATCAGCTCAACACGACCAGCGCGTTAGCCAACTATGCCACCGAGGCGGGTAACTAATGTTATTAATTTGTGCACCAATTATAACTTTAATGGTCTTTAATACCTTATGGATACATTTTTCAAAGTTTTCAGAATTGTCCTGCCAACTGTATTTTATAGGACTGTTTCTATTATTATTATTCGCCGTTCGGGTTATGTATTACGCATAAGAATAAATACGCCAATGGGCTAGAGATGAGGAAGGTAAAATTTAGAGGGAATGTATCCGCATTCGTGTGAAAGTAAAGAGCAGAACCTATTAAGGAAAAAGATTTTTTTGGGCCTACACCCAGACACGATCAGAACAATGTCGATGGCAAACAGACTAAATTAACTTGACAATTTGACCGTGTGCCCACCGATCCGAATGACTATTTATATTTAAAACTGATTGTGATGAGTTTTTAGTTATTTTTAAACGTTTGGAAGCTTCATCTTTTTTTTATAGGTAAGTTATATATGTGTGTATATAAAAGATACTATGTAATTTGTTTGTGTGTGTGTGTAAATGTATATGTAAAATATATATATATATACTCGCTATGGTGGTAGCATGGTGTAAAGCGTAGTATTGTGTTAGACTAGTTTGATAATGATAGGGAGATCGGGATTCGAATTCCGGTCGGGTATAATGAGGGTGATTTTTCCTCGATTGTCTTTCCATTCTACCTGCATGAAAATGCAGATAGTTCTTCTGAAATTCTTCTTTCCTCCTCACTAATACCCCATTAACGTAATGGGTAGGAAACGCAGTGCACTAAATAAATATGTATAATTATGATTAACTCCTAGAGGGTGACCTGGTGGTCTAGGAGTAAGGTATCAGACTTCTATGCTGGCGGCCGGGGTTCAATCCTCGGTCCCGGCAAAGACTTATCTGATTACCAAACCCTTCCTTCACCTCTGACAAGACATTGTGAATGTGGGGAATGCCAGGCCTCCACCGTGGTTCGGATTCCACGTTAAACTGTAGGTCCTTCATTTCATCTCACAATCACCCTAACATTACACATTAGCGTAAGTACGTATAACCCGAACGGGTAGTAAGACGCGTTGCTGCTAATAATAATAATAATAATAACTCCTAGAGATAGCATCCTCCTAAATAAAGTATGACAACATTTAGTAACTTTATGTGATTTTGATTAAGTAAAATTAAGTTTAGAGGCTAGGTCAGGTACTCCTAAAGTTAAATTACATTGATAAGCTGTTCATTTAAGCAAGTGGTTCCCAGCCTGGGTAGGAATGCATGGATCACTTCCGGGGAGGATGGGGGGAGGGGAGCAAGGGTCGTGGAAAAAATTGGAAATAACGTTAAAATTCAGCAAAAATAATACATTCTTTATTTCAATCCCTTTTCCAAAGTAAGATAAATCTTTCTTGCGGTATTGACAACACTGCCCCTACCACTTGTAAAACCCAGTAACGTATTCAATATCTGATAAAGACCAAACAATGCCAACCATCACACTAATTCAGTCATTTTATTTATACCATAACGCTGCCAGTGTTGCATTTGTTTTTGTATTAAATAAGAAGTGACTAGAAAACAAAGATTTTTTTACTAGTATTCCAAAAAATCATAGGTATGGGCGTGCGAATTTGATGGCCTGCCAAGAGGGGCGTCAGCTCAAAAAGGTTGGAAACCAGGCTGAGATAGGTTAGATTAGGTTGATAAGTTGCGTATGATTTAGTGTATTTGTTGTATTCGTGTACAACATGAGATCCGTATCTTGTTGAAAAAGAATTATTTTGTCAGACCCACCGTTTTATTGTAGTTTATACACTAGTGTTGTCCAACTGACAGCCAGCGGGCCAAATGCGATCGCTCATAATCTTCTGGAGGAAAATTAGGAAGGGAACCCATCGGTGGAAGATGAGAAATAGCTAATGATTCGAATATAAATATTGTCATGATTGTATTTTATTATACCTATATTTGATTCAGAAACATATGTATAATGTTGTTTTGTGAAAGTGTGTGCGCGTGCATATTTCATAATAAATTTATGGGAAATCAATAAAACTATTTTTGGCAATCAAATTTGAAAGATTATATCAATATAAAATAAAACTTAATATAATTATTGAAAATAATTGTTTAGGTGTTGTTTGAGGGCCTATATAAAGGGACTCGACACACCAACGCGGTGGCTGGCACGGTGGTGGTCAGTGCACACACCGGCGCGGACGGGCGGGCAACATTGCGGCCCGTGTCCAGTTTTGTTCAGTTTTTACAATTCACAATGAGTAATGTCAATGAAAGACTCAGCGAAATTGTGAAGCAATATGCACCTATGAATAGTGAGAATTCTCATGCGGGCCACATAATGGGGGATTTTCCAAAAGCCCAAAAGATCTAGAAAACTGAAATTTTGTAGACAGGTGGCTCCCATCAACAAAGAATGCAGGAATACTTGGTTACCGAAAATTCCAAATGGGAAGGGGAGGGGGGCACCTAAAATGTTTTTAACAAAAGTCGAAAGAATCTCGAATCCAAGATAACCAAGAAAATCTAATTTTTCTAGGCAGGTATCCCCTAACTCATATATATATATGATATGTTATTGTGTATGTGTGAGTGTGCCTTTACACTTAGCTTTGCATTTTTCAGCTATTCAAAAATATAATTTTGTATCCTAATTATTCACCTGTTACTGACCGGCTTATATACTAATAAATTTCTATGCATTTCTATGGAGATGTCGCAGTTCTCAAATTAAAGTGAATGGTTAGAATCATAGTCTACCTAAAACAAAGTCATATCGTGATGTATTTGTAGGCTCAGAGCTGCGAACTGAACGCTTCGGTGCGTTCGATCGTGATCGCCACCGCGTCGGTATGTGGAGACCCTAGGCTGATGGGAGTACTAACATAACTTCGACCCGCGGTGCAGGCTGATAATCAGATTTGGCCCTTGGAATGAAAAAACGTTGGACCACCCTGCCCTAGTGTATTCAAACTTAGCCTGGTACACATTGGACAATAATCGCCAGATACACGCCGACCACCAATGTTTCGCGCGTGTCTGGATACATAGGAACATCGCCCAAGTGTCCGGCGGTAAAAGATAAACGAATGTTGTCAGTGTCTCGGTCTCCCACCTCCAATGGGAAACATCGCTCGGTGTGTCCCCACGCGCAAACATCGGCTGATTTCTATTCCTTGTTCTAGTAGTATTATCTTGGTAGTGTTGTGGTGGTGATTTTACTGTGGTTGTGATTACTACAGATTGCATCGTCATTACCATTAAGTAATACACAAACTGTGCACAATATAAACTTTTATTGGTTATATTATACATTTAACAATAGTATACATTTTATATTTCTGTTGTATTTACATTATGTTTGCATTCAACATTTGAACAAAACGTTATTAAACAACACTATAAAGTTACTTTTTTTTAAAGAATCACTATATATATATATATATATATCCACATGTAAATCTATATATAATTATATAATTAAATAAACAAAAAATCAGAAAAGTACTGATGACGACGATGATGGCAGCAGTATTTCATCTTTTGAAGCAGGGGATGCACTTTCATGTTCTTCTGAAAATCTAAATTCACAGATTCTTCCTGAATAATAGAAATGATGGCATCCTCCAAGTATCTTTAGTCCGAAACAAAATTGTGAAAAAGAAAATTGACCAAGTGGATGAGGCCTACAAATTTATTAGCAGTGTTTAGTAACAATATGAAAGTAAAGATGACTACTTTGTTTATGAGGAAAATGTGTCCAGTACCGTTAGGATGCTTAGTGTTAGTCAAAGTAGTTATGCTAGAGCTATTACAGAAACATCAACCTCAACAACCTTGCAGCCTTCTTCAGAAGCATTGGTTGGATATTCGCTGAACTTCTCACAATGAGTCGATCCTTTTAATTTGAAGAGAATAAATTAAATAATTTACTGTTGCGATAGGAAATAAGTTAAATATAAATAAAATGTCTAAATACATTGTATTTGTGTCTAACTTTATTTTAGTTAATGCTTACCTGACAAAATTCAGACAGTTATTCAATGATCGCTTCGCATACTTCAGGCAATGCCCTTGAAATAAATTTCTTGGATCTTTTAAACAAATACATCAAGCTTGCATATGAATCGCCAGTTTCTAGGTATCGGAGAGCCACTGCTAGCCACACTAAAGGAGAAACTGAGGCTCTCAAGATGGTATTTTGCTTTGTAAGTTTGGGTGCTACCTCCAAAGTAGCTCCTCGAAGTCCAATTTTGTCATTTTTACAAAAAATTTAAATGAGCAACTATCATTCAATGATAGCTCTGACAGGATCATTCAACATAATTCTCAACCCGCCTTAAAAACTTCCTTTTCCACCAACGTATTTTCGCTTTTGGTGACAATAGATTACTACAAAATCCTCGGCAGCACCAGCAGAAATGTGCGAATCCATCGCGAAAGGAATGAGGACTGGTGAGATGTGGATGCGCAGAATCGGTAGAGACTTGTGTCAGGATAAAAGTTGGTGTGTGCGCGACGATGTTGCTGAGTCACTGGATACTTGAATCTGGCAATTATCGACTCGTGTGTACTAGGCCTAAGACACTTTATGTTTCTATAGGTTGAAAGTTGGTGTGGTAATGTTTCCGTTATAGTCGATAAATATAATAGCACTATTGAAACATTAACAATATTGGTCTGTGATTAGTTACGTGTTTAAATAGACACGCCAAGACAAGGTGATAATGGCTCAAAGAACGAAAACTTATAATAATTAGTTGATAGTAGTGGACTATGATGTGTATACGACTATACGTCCTAAGTTTAATGGGATTAGTTGGGTTATATTACCCTTTTTCATAGATATTTTAATCAAATTCCACTCGGTGACGGGAACGTCGGGGGTCGAATCCCATCAGGGTGAGGTGAGAATGTTTTTTCTTAAATATTTTTCCACTCTCCCTCCAAGTAAATACGGGAACATGTTCTCTCATTTTTTCCTTCCTCATTCCTATCATACTATCGTAATTAATCTATGCGCATAGCCCTAAAGGGAAGTAATACCTCGTGTAAATTATTTTTTTAAGTATGCCAATTGTGATACTTTCCTATTTTGGTCAGTGATGTTCAATTCCCGATGTTACATTTTAAATAACAGTGCAGGTGTCCACAAATTGTTCATCTCATTAAAATCATTAATAAATTCGTTTAAAATTAGGAACTATTCTTGAAAATATTTGCGGTAGTTAATTGGATAAAATGCGCCGCACTAGCAAAAATAAGTGGTAGATCACAATCTTGCTTAGTTTTTCATTTTATTTATTTTAGTTGGAAACAAAATTTTCAAAAATAAGGTTTTAAGTAAACTACCCTTAAATGATATTTTCCCCCAAAAAATAAGTAGATGTTCATGTAAAACGAAACCCTATATATTCAATTTTAAATCAAATTGTTACAGACATTTTAAAAATATGTTCACGAATCAGTTGTCAGCTTATATTAGAGCTAGAATTAAAATCACAATTTTCACCTTGACAGGCATATCAAACTTAGGGCCCGTTTCATGATTGTATGCGACTCACGGATATTTTGATGAACCAACAAACAATATTGCCCAATTCATCTTTTCATAAACATAGAAATACAACATTTGAGAAATTTGTAATTATTTGGGGAAACCTGGTGATACGCATTTGTCATCTATTTTGAAGGTGAATTCAACCAAAGATCTAAAGCCCCAACTCACACACTTAATGCAAATAAAAAGTTTCAAATTTTTGGTAAACAAATATAGAATAGTAGCGAGAAAAAAGCCTTCAAGATTGTTCTTAGTAAATAATCATGACTTAGTAAAACCTTTCATAATAATTATGCCCATGTTATTTATTGGACAATATTGATTTATTTGATCATTTGTGTTAAAAAAATATATATTTAAATTTGTTGAATGAACTTATTGTGACAAATAGAATTATTTTAACCATCCCCATCCTAACGTAGAGTTTTTACAAGAAATAATTAAGAGGGAGTATAGCGCCACATACGCGGAAGGAAAATAAAAAACCATTTCAGAAAACCCAACTCAGCCCACCCGGTCAAGATTTGTACCCCGACCAAAGCACGCGGATTACAGTCCTTGTCCTACTGAACCAAGGAGACTTGTGTATTATTTACTGTAACGAGAGTGAGGCCAGGTCTATCTGGCTACCATCTTCACACTTATACCAGAGCCACGTGGTAATTAAGGTAAAACAAAAATCGTTCTATAATGAGAAGTTAGAGTGTGACGGGATAATGAGACCACACGAGCGGAGGGGAGCTACTTCGATTCCCATCAGCTTCTGTATGGCGACACAGGCGTAATTTCTAGCCCATGGCTGAAACAGATTCCTTGAAAATGTTTCTTCCTGATACTACTGGCTCTCTCATCTCTTAGTCATGCGCCAACAGCAATACAATATAGATATTTGCTATATTATATAAAATGAACAATGACATTTGGACACCAGAATCGAACCCAGGACTTTTGGCTTAGTATGCCAATGTTCTAACCACTTAGTTATCCAGGAATCGTTCCGTGCCCACGGTCATTCTTCACTCATATTTTAAGGCAGAGTCTGTGACGGACATTCGTTAAAGGTCAGCTGCATATGTGTGATCAATTAAGATCACGATCTATCAGATAACGCAACCATCTTCGACTCGGGAGGGATTTATTGCACCAAAAGTACTATGAGATATGTACAAATGCTCATATCATGATGGATTAAATAGCCAAGCTATTCTCATGTCGAGGTGTCGTTTTTCAATTGACATAATATGATATTTAGATGCAGCTATAACCGTAACTAACAAATATAATAGTTTGGCTATCTAATCCATCATAGATATTTGCGTTATTTTGGACTGGTATTCCATATGGGGTTAGATAGAAAAATAAACAAATAATTTCGCAATAAGACGCTTGACTCGCAACTATTAGACGCAAATTTAATCATAGGCGGAGTTATAATACAAATACAACCAAATATAATGTTACCTCACAGATCCAACCATAGAACTCGGGAGGCATGGGGCAATGTAATTTTAGGGGACACCTTCAGCCCTAATTTTTTTTTTAAACAATCTGTTCATTACTAACAAAATATTTAATTGTTTACATGAAATAATTATGTTTCATTCCAATATTAAACTACATCATTCTTTTTTTTAGCACCGCGTCTTATTAACCATTCGGGTTATAGACTAATGTACTAATTACTCTAATGCATTGGTTCCCACACTGTGGTTCGCGAACCCCCAGGGGCGTTCGCGAAATCTTCCAAGGGGTCCACCGAAATATTTCCGTAATGGCGGATTTTTAAATAACAGTTTGTGAAATTTTGTGAGGCACATTTACAAGATTATATCACATAAACTTAATGAGGTTTCTGTCCATTATCTCTTCAAAAAACCACGCTTACTTTTTCTACACCACCACTAATAATTTGTTTCATTTTCCACAACAGAAACAGGTTTAATGCTGAAAGTTACTTGAAACTTTATTTATCGTATGTGGTTCCTGACTTTAAAGCTCTGTGCCATCCTAAGCACGCGAATTATTCTCACTAAGTCCTGCGAAGATGTGAGTAGCTGTTAAAACTCAAACAATTTTTGAAATTAAACAGCATGGAATTTTGTGACTAAAGGAAGATATTTCAGTTAAGTCAAAGCAGTAATTTTCAGTAGCACTTAAAAAAAACATATGTGAAATGTGATAATATTGTGACAATAAAGATGAGAAAATGTTATTATTTTGCTTATTTAAGTTAAGTTTTTTTTAAATACAAGTATTATTATTTGAATTTGTACTTGTGTAGTTTCAATATTCTTGCATTATTTTTGGTGGTGTATCCCACAGTTCCATAGTAGGTTAATTTAAGGTATTAAGCTTTTTGATTGCAATTTATAAATACATTTTATAAAAATTAGGTATACAATTAAGTGCGTGGCTCGGATGTTTGTGAAAGGGGTTCGCGAGTCGAGAAAGTTTGGAAACCGGTGCTCTAATTGTTCTAGGGATTAATAAAGTTAAATTTAGAGGAACTATATCAGAATTTGCATGGAGAGAGAGAGTGGAAAACAATTTTGGAAAAAACTCAGTACACCCGATTGAGATTCAAACCTCGATCTCCCCGTCATCGACAATATAGTCTAATGTGAGAGTAGCACGTTAGACCATATGGCCACCAAACCTAGGTTACATTATTATTTGGACCGAGTTAACCTTTAATAGAGCTTGGATTGAAAGCTCAGTTTAGAAAAATGTATTTTAGAGTAATTGTTTCGAGAATCTCACTGAAATGCTAATTATTGGCGTATCCAGACAATATTATTATTGTTCTAGTTCGGGAAAGTTATTAGTGGAAACAAAAGCGCGGCTTGCTGCCGATTGCACAAGATGCCTAGCGTTTACAATACGAAAATAAAAATGTGTTTATAAGATTAAATGAGGGGTCATAAGAAAACCACAATGTTTTATGAGTTCGAAAACCCTCTTAAATGCTACTAGTTTAGGCAATTAAAATCATAAATTAGAAGATGAACGATCCTATCTAACAATTACATGAACAAACATCAGAAACACTTGACGTGGATTGAAAGCTAGTTTTTTATCACCTGTTCATGTTATACGATATATATATAATTACTATAATGGGATAGGGATGAGGAAGGAAGCATTTTAGAGGTAACCTACCTGCATTTGCGTAGAAGGAGTGTGTGAAACAATTTAGGAAAAAACCTTCAGACATGAGAAGAACCAACCGGGAGTCGAGCCTAGATCTTCCCATCATCAGCAAGCCAGTCTTACACGAGAATGGCGCCTTACACCCCTCGGCCACTAAAAAGGCTAATTCAAGGTCGGTTAACAAGGAAACTGGGTGCAAAGTTACATCTGAGCCAGAAATCACAACGAAGTTCAAGGAAGCCTACAAAAAATTTCACTAAGATCTGACGCCTGGTTTGAACTGTATTACTAGAGATAAGGAAAAATCGTACTATCGATAGGAATTTAAAATATTTAAGTGATATTTAAAGACAAATAATCGAAGATTACAAACTTATAAGGGCTAAACCTCAGAAAGGGCTAAATTTAAAAAAAATTACAGTCAGTGAAAAGGTTTATTACCATGAAATATATTTGTCTGCGCAATAAATCTACGAGTCTTGTGAAGTGACACATAAAAAGGCATTTGTTTTGAGATGGAAATAGGTACTTTCTGAGCGTATACAATAAACCAATGATATTGATTTGGTTCCGTTGCTTTTATAACCATAGCAATTCCAAAACCTGAATTCGGGCACGCAGCATTAATAAGAGCACCTGTCAGTAATGTAAGTGGAGAGGGAGGCGCTTTTAGGTCGGTAAAACGTTCTCAATGACCGAATATTTGGTTTAGCTAACAAAACCGTAATTTGTGTAGCCATTCAGCCATCAAAATTTTACCACACAATTTTAACAAGGGTAGCTATAATTATGTAAACTTCATATGAATGTCAATTTATACTAAATTCCGGCCCCAAAATTTAGTTACTTTACCTTAACAATGTTACGCAAAAAATCATAAAATAACTAGTTTGACCCCTTATAGCTCTTGAACTCTATTTATTTGGAATTATTGACTCACTGTTTATAGCTTATAATTATACACGTGTTAAAAATGTACAATAAAATGTTGATGGTCGAATGACCTTCAATTAAAACGCTACTAAACGTAATTTATATAAATATTATGCTACAAAAATGTATTTGAAACTGCTGTTTAGCCGTGCCCCGTATTATCTATATCCAACCATGGGGGACAAGGGTTTCGTAATAGACACTTCGATAAGGAAGATCGAGGTTACCGGTATGAATGTCAACAGAAAGAGTTACGAGATTGTGTTATCACGTGGTGTTGAGACGCAGGTGGCATACATTTGATCTTTGACAGGGGATATTAGCCGTGAGGAATTAGATGCGTTCCCTCTACTTTCATCACACACAGGATGTCCAGCCAAACTATAATTTAAAAGCCTTTACATTTCAAGGTTTTCCAGAGCCACTGGGTTTTTTCAGCCACTCTCTCCGATATATATATATATATATATATATATAGTGTGTGTGTGTGTTTTTAGTATACCTTCGGTCCCTGCAAAGATTTATCTGATTACCAAACCCTTCCTTCACCTCTGACAAGACATCTTGTGAATGTGAGGAATGCCAGGCCTCCACCGTGGTTCGGATTCCACATTAAACTGTAGGTTCTCCATTTAATCTCACAATCACCCTACCATTACACATTAGCGTAAGTGCGTATAACCCGAACGGGTAGTAAGACGCGGTGCTAATAATAATAATTTAGTATACTTTATGTTTATATAATATATAAGAGGTTTAAAGGATATCATCCTGAAGCAACGGGTCATTTGATAGTGCGATCTAAGTAAGACCTCAGTGAAATCATATTGAGACTGGAGATATTTTAAAAAATCGCCTTACACCAGTAGAGTTTTAAGATGTTGTGAAACCCTTTCTTTTTTAGTTTATTTTTTCTATAATATAATTTAATACTATCGCATGCGCATAATCATGGCTCAACTTTTACTAAAGATGCGCGGCAGAGGAGTGGAAAGACGACATGAAAATCAAATGTTGACCTTGAGAATTGAGATTAGTATGCTAACGGGGACAGGTGTGTTTAAATAGATTTGTCGTGAATATTGAACGGAAGAAAAATGTTATTTTACTGTTGTAAATAAAGAAAACGTAAAATACGTGAAAAATTCTATAAATTTGATCAAATTCCTTGACTTTTCCCTGATCAAACAAATTCCCTTATTTTCCCTGTTTTCTAGGTCTCTCGACACCCTAACACAATATTATTTTATACTAAGCTATCTATATTTATCATGATTATGTTATAGATGTCGTTCTAAAAATGTTACAAGTTTAAAATATATTATTTAGCCAGATATTTCAAATACGTTTCACGATACATCGAATTTTTCATCTTTATTCGAAATGTTTCGGCGATACGAAGGTTATTGTGGGTGTCTGAGTCGAACCGAAGGAGATATTACCTACTTTGGCATTCCGAAACTTTGCACACCCCTTAAAAATAAATATCACATGATCTTTTAATTTAAAATGCAAATTAAAGGATCTATTCTAAGAAAACTACCCTACATCGGTTACCACAGGTTGCATGTCCGTTTTGTTCAGTTCCGTTTGTCGGTTTCATATCCCCCTTCATCTAGCATCTTCGAGTATTATGAATAATCTACAACATACTTGATTTAGTTTGGAATGGAAATTGTGTTTAAGACGAGCACGGGGTGTGAGTATGACACAGAAAGAAATGCTAATACCTCTTAATGTTGAGCACGTGGCCAAAAGAAAAGACATTCAGGTTATGTTTGGGTTACAGAAGATGGGGGTAAAGGTAAGAAGCATGAACTCACCAATCCCATTCCACTCGTCTATAAAGTTCCTTTTTTGTAACGCACCTCACTACCCGTCAGGAGTACACATTTAATAACGCTGATTGAATAGGGATTAGGAATGTGGAAAATAAAGGAAAGTTCTTTCATTTGAGTGAAGGGAAGACAGGAAACCCGGCCGGAATTCGAACCCTGAACTCCCCATCACCGGCAAATAAGAGTGGATGAGTTTGACATTTAAACCACGCGTCCAAAGGTTATGGTTTATAACTTTCATATTCACTCCCTTGTAGGCAATAAGGGCCATATTCATAATTTTGTCCCGGAATATTCCACCATGCTAATAACAAGCAGTTTAGAGGTCAAATGGGGAATGTGCTTGGTCCCAATACCGACTTATTTACTCCACCAAAATAACACGCGCCTACTACCAATATTAGACATGATTTGCTGACGTATAGCACATATTTTTCTATAGTATTTGCATGTTATCAAGAACAGCTTGTTAACCTCATTATTGATGAACGGCGTTGGCGTCAATCTCGCGATAAAGGGCGTACCAGTTTAGAGAAGATCAAGACTTGAATCTAAGTCAGCTGCACTAGAGGTGAGTCTACAAATATGATTTACCATTGTATATTTTTATCACTCTCTTGGTCACCTGGCGGTCTAGGGGTAAGGTGTCTGACTTCTGTGCTGGAGATCCGGGGTTCAATCCTCGGTCCCGGCACAGATTTATCTGATTGCCAAACCTTTCCTTCACCTCTGACAAGAAGTGTATTAATCACAACTTGTGAATGTGTGGAATACCAGGCCTCCACCGTGGTCCGGATCCCACGTTAAGCTGTAGGTCCTCCATTTCATCTCACAATCACCCTAACATTACACATTAGCGTGCGTTTAACCCGAACGGGTAGTAAGACGCGGTGCTAACAACAATAATAGTTCTCACCCCCTTTCCAAGCTACCTTAATGCGGATGCAATTTCTTTCAAACATATTCTTAATGCTAAGCCCTTAAATTATTCCTTTAATAATTGTGATGCTAAATGTAACAGTTATAAAAATCAAGATAAACGTGCAAAACCTCGCTCTAAATAAACATTTAGAAGAAAGAATTATAAGCCTCGCTCTATATATAGGTTTTCAACAGGGGCGGATAAGAGGGGGCGCGCACCCTACCTTAGCCCCACTTTTTCAATAAATTTTCTAGTTAGTATAGACAATTTAATAATTGAGAAATTAAACCATTTAAATCAATGTTACAGTCACTACTAAATGTTCCCCTATCACGTAATAGCTCACTAGCAAGCTACTTGGCGTGTCAATCACTGTCAATAACTGATTTTCATTTTTAACAGATAATTTAATTGACAAAAGCATAAATAAATGTTGTTGCTTGTTTTTCAAATTTTTAAATTAATTACAAAATTACTCTCAAATTTAAGGATTTTTCCGTGAGGGAGCCCGGTCCCGTGAGAAAGCCAGCCACCCCCACCCTTCAACCTCTCAAGAAAATAATTGATCCACCCCTGGTTGCCTTTATAAAAGTGTAAAACAACACTCTATTTAACCCTTTCCAGCCCACATTAACTTTAAGATACGTTCTAAACGATATTATTTTATACATTTAATTAAAAATCTGTATCTAATTTAACCAAAAAAATTCTAATAAGATTTGAAAATTCTTTTTAACATGTAGCCATTTGGCTAAATCAAGCATTTGTATTGTTTAAAGATAAAAATAATATACAAATCAAACATAAAATAATAACGTAGCCATAAAATGTCCACACCGGGCTGTAAAGGACTAAACAAAATCAATAGAAGGCTCTAGAACGCATCCTGAGACCATGTAATTAATTCTTCAAGAATAACGTGTAAGCCTCAATAATTATAAAACATGTCATCAATAATGTGTAAACGTTGCTCTAAATGCATGTTGCCGTCAAGAAAACCGTGGAAATATCACTCTAGATGCATGTTGTCATAGACAGTAGCATATAAACTTCGCTTTAAAACATGCCAAGAGCGAAAGGTAAACCTGGCTATGAATACATGCTTTCATCAATCGACATGTAAGACTGTCTCTGAATAGATATTGCCATCAGGAGCAGTGCCAGACAGAAAATTCCAATATTTTAATGACAAATAAACAATGGGTAGTTTGTGTGAGCCAAACAAATTCATTGCTAAAAAGAAAGAGAAGAAGGATCGATCTTCAGACAAGTAAACAATCGAAGGAGATAGCGAATAGAGCCCAAGGTCGTCTGCGACGAGAAGGATAACCCATTAGCTTAATGACGAAAGTTGACTGCCACGGGAGGAGGCAAGTGTGAAGGTGGGCGGGGTCGTAGCCTCCATCATCTGAAAGAGGCGCGGCGCCCAACTAGGTTAGCGAGATCGACCACGAAAGGAGAGTCGTCGAC
>CABFVX010009844.1:0-16577 GCA_902151425.1 Timema shepardi | reverse complement strand
TACAGCCTCATGCCTGGCCACTGTGTTGCCCAGGTAGCCACAAGTAATCAAGTAATCCCTCAAGGTTATTTGTCTTGAGAAGAAATATAAAATTCTATAATTTTCTACATAATTGTAAAACTTGTACATTTTTATGCTTTTAATGTCTACTAAATAAAACTATTGTGAAATTGAAATGTTCAGTTTTCTAATTTACTTAGTTTAGCAGTATTTAGTTGCAAAAATGTTGCATTACTGTCGAGTGGCACTGCGATGACGGTTTCTAGTCGTCTAGAGGGAAATAATAATTGTAAGCCCAAAGCTATCTAATAGGCTCCAAACACGAATAAAACATAGGCCAAGGCCTTTAACAACCAACAATGTCTCAAAATGTTGTCTGTTCATTTGGGGATTTCTTTCAATAATGACAATTTTTCTTCCAGGATTTCAATGTAGGTTTGTTTTGCATTTGTTTCTAAACATTTTAGGAAAGATATAAAATTTCTGGATTAAACTAGTAAATGAACAGGCGTTCATTTACTGGTTTTGGGCAATAAGCAAAGTCATTAGATAAACATGTTTACAATAAATCTAGAATGTGGTTCTTTCACAAAACTATGTAAGGAAAATTGTTTTTTAAACTATATATTTCCATTAAAGTCATACTTCACCAGTGATAGATGTATATACATGAAACTATTACTAATCTAAGAAACTCAAAAAACAGCTCACCTTAGTGATAATTAGACAAAATCAACCATAACAAACCTGGTACCTCTCTAAATCCTCACTGTGAACAAAATGATTAGTACAGTAGCCCCATGGCTTCTTTGGTGCTGACTGACAGCTCACAGCTTTGAAAAGCTACCAGACCAAATTATGTATCTCTACGCCGAACCATATGATCTTCAAAAACATGTGTTTAGTAGCTGTCATTACTAACAGTCAAAATTTAGGTATATACCTAAATGTTGACTGTCAGAAGTGAGCTGTGAGCCGTCAGTCAGTACCAAAGAAGCCGTGGGGCTACTGTACCTACAAAAACTAGTGATTGCAGAGCCATCTGTAGGAAAGTAGAGATAGTTGAGAGGGCTGGAAAGGGGTAAATATATTAAGGAATGCCTATTTAAGAGGGAAATATTCACTCATGTTCATTCAATGGGTCTGTGTTGACTCACCGCTCAGCGATAGTGTGGAGTTTTTGACTGGACAGGGCCCTTCGTACCTCGGACTTGTGTCTCTCCTCGGGTATCTTGAACTGCTCTGCAACGTCTTGCAGGAAACTCTTCTTATGGGGTGTGAGCTTGCCCTGCGCTCTCAACACATCCACCACCTGCGCGTACGCCAACAGCTCTGCGCACCCAACATCAATACACTGAGTTTGAGACACAAACTTAGCTTCAAAGCGGATATTTGTCAGCTCTACACAACACTGGACTGACCCAAACCGGCGGTTCCATGTTCTAACGCGACACTCTCATGTTGGACTGGACTGCCAGTGACAGAGAGGTCGGGGTTTAAATCCAGGTCAGGTGTACTGAGGGTGATTCTCATAGATGGTTTCCCCGATCTCCCACCGTGCAAATGCAGGTACAACTTCTCCAAACAGCCACCACTCTCATACCAGTTCCCTTGGTGTAATTAATGTATGTGTATAACCTGTAGGGGTACTAGGACGCTATGGAAAACATTAGACTTACTTCCGACAGCTCATGGGCACCCCAACATTTTTCAAAGCGAAATGAAATCGTGTTCAAGTTAAGTTAGGTTGAGTAAAACACACTTAAGGGGGCGCTCACCTATTCCATACACATATTTTTGGCATTTTGGAGCCCCACTTTGCTTACCTACCTTATATTAATTGTCGAATTTTTGTAATTTGTTCAAAGGAATAACCATTATTGACTCTTTTAATTATCATGTGTCCAATTGTGGTGGCTGGGTCACTGCGCTATTTTTGCCCTCTCTCTCTGTCTTACGTAAGCTTTGTTCTGACCCCAAATAAGACAGGGTCGAACCTTCCCTCCTCGCTAAGGTACTTATTTAATACTCCAACGCACCTAAAGGTATGTGAACAATTTTTCCCGGCCTCCCTCCTGACTTCTTGTGTACAAGCTGCACCCAGGCTCTCCCCAATGTCCGACACCAATTAACATCCATTAGCTGTGATGGAGCGAGGCTTTCTTGGGATAACGAAACTCACCTTTCTCGCGAAGAACTTTCAAACAATCGTCCTTGGTCATCTTCAGCAGCGGAATACTGGAATACGGATCTGGAGTGACAGTAAAATATGTAAGCAAGTGTTTAGTGTGAAACCACGATAATAAGGGAGGCTATTTGGTAAGAACAAACACATTTTGTTCACAGTCAACAGTGAGACAATAGAACTGTAGCTCACATCACTTGATGTATGAACACATGAAATTAGTTTAAATATTTTATTTTTTGAGGTATCCAACGTGCACTTTCTGAACCAATCGATTATATCAGCACACGACTTATAAACTGACTTAAATCTAAAACTGATACAACATCCAGCCCCCAGGCCGTTAATACATCACTGTAAAAGGGGAAAACCACATTTAGCTAACAATAAATGTTTCGGCCATGCCAGGAATTGAACGGGCTTCTTTGGTGCTGAGTGACAGCTCACAGCTCACTTCTGACAGTCAACATTTAGGTACATACAGTAGCCCCATGGCTTCTTTGGTGTTGACAGCTCACAGCTCACTTCTGACAGTCAGCATTTAGGTATATACAGTAGCTCCATGGCTTCTTTGGTGCTGACTGACAGCTCACAGCTCACTTCTGACAGTCAGCATTTAGGTATATACAGTAGCCCCATGGCTTCTTTGGTGCTGACAGCTCACAGCTCACTTCTGACAGTCAGCTTTTAGGTATATACAGTAGCCCCATGGCTTCTCTGGTGCTGACTGACAGCTCACAGCTGACTTCTCTGACAGTCAACATTTAGGTATATAACTACATTTTGACCGTCAGAAGTGACAGCTGCTAAACACATGTTTTTGCAGATCATATGGTTCGGCGTAGGGATACATAATTCCGCCTGGTAACTTTTCAAAGCTTTTAGCTGTCAGTCAGCACCAAAGAAGCCATGGGGCTACTGTAGCTAAGTAGAAAGGCACGCTACAGAATGAGCCAAGGCAACGGACTTAGTTTTAATAACTTATGTCTTAACTGTTGGATATCGCCCTTTGTATGCCAATACCTTGTATATAGGTACCATTTAAAGCACATTACAGGTACAGGGGTACATGAGATGGTACGGACACTTAATGAGGATGGAAGGGGAGAGGGTTCCAAGAAGATTAATGGATATGAAGTGTGTAGGTACTAAACAGACCTGGTCATAGGCTGGAAACAGTTCATGACCATGATGACCTAACATAGTTTTAGAAGGATTAGATGTACTAAGTTTTTAGTAAACTAGTAGCAAAGAACCACAGGTAATTTTTGTTTTTTAAAACTCTCATCTGTCATTTGCAGTATAGTATCAGTGCAGATTTATTTCAACAATTTGTCGTTAGTTAGACAATATTTGTTATGTGGCTGCACAAGTGTGATTATTGGCATGAAAGTGTAGAGGGAAACGCATGGTGTTTGTAAGAAAATACATGCCTTGGTGCGTAGTTAGCTTACACGCTAGTTTCGTGTTGAGCTAGACTGCCGAGGGTGGAGAGATAGGTTCGAATTTCGGTACGGTGGTTTTCCACTCTTCCCCAACGCTAAATTCAATCTTCGCAATTCCGAGCCCATCGGCGCAATTAGTACTTAAGCGTATAACCCGAGCGGGTAGTATGACGTGATACTAAATAAGTAAATAAATTAAATACATTTTTTGAAAATTTCCTGTGGGCCGGTTAATGTCTAGTTACCCCATACATACCATAAACTATTGATTAATAAGTTATTTATTTACATTGGTTTATGTCCACCATATTTATTAGAATGAGACACATTAATTAGATCTAAAACTCCATGGAGTCAGCCAACGCCTACAAACGAGCTATATCGACTGATTAGATCAAGGTCTAATAAAATTTTAATGCATTATTAATTTTACCTATTTCTATGCTTTTTAACCATGCTAATTTTCAACATACAACATTCCCTTGTTTTACAATTTTGTCTGTTCGGTCTCTTTAAATCACGATAAGTTTATATGTAGGCCTAGTTCTATTTATTTTATAGCTTTTTCCCCACATTTCTTAGTATTCAAGGTTGGATGTTATAAAAAGTCAAATTTATGTTGTTTTTTATTAACAAAGTCAGAGTATTTTCTTATGGGGCTGTCAATGGTTTTTGATAGCTTTATGAGTAATGGTAAAAGTTATTAAATTTATATTTGTAATAATGTATAGTTTTTATTTTGTAAAGTGTTTTACTTGTGTTAATTTATTACTTTTGGTTGGGTTAGGTTATGTAAAGTTGGGTTATTAAAAGTAATTAATTTTTTAATTTTTAGTTTATTCATACTCATAAATTGGAATGTAAGAGATTTGTAGCTTATACAAATTAAGTTGAGAATTGATTTAAACAACCGCTCTTGAACATACTTCATTTTATTAGCCACGCTTCGTCGAACTTTAACAGCTAGGCGAGTCAGGTGGTCAATAACAATGTAGAAAGGTTTGTTTACATCAACTCGCAAAGTTCGTGATATCTACTAATTACCGTTCATGTTTACACTGGAACAGTGTGCTGGACTCATTTCACAAAAATTATATTACGATTTACACACCAACTGTGGTGGTTATTTGTTTTCAATTTTTGAAATTGATTATAGTCATTACTAATATATATGTACACACAATTAAGTACTACTCGAATTCATATATTAATGCCTATTCTATGAATTCATATTAGAAATGCGGTGATTAAAAATAAATTTTTCGATTTATTGTATTTTAAATATCGAGTTTTATAATCGATAGTTAAACACTCGATATTTTTGATGAATCTATACTTTTATCTAGACTTTTCCATTATTGATTCTTAAGATCAAACCTGAAAATACATATATTATTTAACAACATATATTTTTAAAAACATTCCAACTTCCAAGAAATATTTAAATACTTAAAAAAATACAGGGCTACAAAATATAGAAACAGTTTTTTTTTTTACTTCAGCGCTTGTCATAGTTAGGTTAACAGTGTTGTCAACTTCTCATAAGAAATATCTGACAGTGTTGTACATGTGTCGCCGCAGACAGCAGACTAAAACTTTCCACAACCACATACACGTTTATTCTGAGGAGAAAAAAAAGGATATAGGTAGTGACAACTAAAGAAATTATAACCAGATCTTAATATATTAAAAAGAAGTAAATAATTGATAAATGACTTTAAAAATCATGATTAATATAAATTATTATACAAATTTTAATCTGCGCTACGAAAATGTGGTTCTTTCAGGAACTTAAATAAAATAAAAAATGTTGAAAACATAACCTCGATTTAAAATCGCCAAGCTTAAGGTGCCACAATTACTATATTTGAAATTGCGGCAACACCTAAACCTAGTCACATAAAATTGCAAAGCTTAAGTTGCCATAGTTTCTATATTTGAAATTGTGGGATGAGCACACTTGGTGAGGATTATAGTATTAGGTGCTTACATAGTCGTAGAACCGGGTTCTTCTTGAAGTTTTTAGATAATTGACTTTGAACTTACATAACAAATGAACCTAGCAACATAAAATCGTTAAGTTTATGGTGCCAAAGTTTCTATCCCATGTGGGAAAATACTAGAACTGGAATTTGCCAGATCTGGGAATGTCATATTTGCCCCAGATCCGGCTCAGTTCTGGGCATATTTGTTCCATGTTGGGACCAGTCCATGTGGGAAAATGCCAGGTCTTGGACAGAAATAGAATTAGGGGCATTGCGCTGGTTGAGGGTGAGGGGGTGTCACCCCCACCACCAATGTTTGTTAAAAGCTTGAAAGTTGGGAATTTTGTGAGATTTGAGATCTGAAGTTGAGAAATTCTAGGCTTATTCTGTACCCCATTACTTTATATTATGAAAGTCCTTAACCAAAAACTTGGAAAGACAAATTTAAAATTTCCCAACTGTTGATCCCTACTCTACAAAAAATCCCAACTTCAAAAATCGTCAAACATTTAAAGGATATTCCTTGTTTAGTAGATTGTAGAAATCTTAGTTAATCAAGTAGTCTAGTAGCGCCGTTGTCAGTAGGTAAAGACAGCGGCCTGTGAGTGTATGCCTAATGAGGTATAGAAATGAATAATAAGGGAACATGAGCTGCCCAGTAGCAAAATTTCACTCAGCCAGCTATGCTTGAAGCCAATGTTTTTTTTAATGGTTTATTGTTTTTAGTTGTTACTTTCGCGGCTGCTAGACTGTCACAGTTTTATAATTCGAATTATCATGTTGTGCAGCCAATGCCTTAATTAGGGCTTTATTAAATTTTGAAGTCATAAATGCAGTGAATGTCACGAAACCTTTTTGTTTTCCTATTGAAAGTTCTGACTGATTAAATGAGGACATTGATTTTAGAATTAGTATTTGATTTCTGAAATACACACTAATTTTTCTATCACGTATCCATACTATTGTGAATTGAATTGATGTATCTAATTTCAGTGTTTATTAAAATAGGCTTTCATGAAAGTAATTTAAATAATATTAAAGCAACAATTAAGGAAAAGGAGTAATAGGACTATGTTACATTGTTATAGCGCTTATAACTTTACATTTGATTCAGTAGACTACATTAAACAAAACAAAAAAAAAAATTTCCCATCCTTTAACATTTTCAAATTTGGGATACATTTTTAAATGTGTTGTTTAGAGTTCGATTTGTATGAAATTTCGTATAACCATGTTGTTTAGCGTGATGATTTCGATTTTGCCATAAGTTATTTAATAAAATGTCAGGGGAAGCCCCTTCACCCTCATGCGCTAAATTACCACATGTTTTAAATAGTTTATTGACGTACCAGTATTAACATTTTAGGGCAACTCCCATGAGCTTGTGAAGCAGGGTAATGGTAGACAGGTATCAAAATATTGTAGAAATATCGATAAGTTCCATCTTATTGCTTTATTTTACAGTTGAAAATGTTTTTAGATAAACATGATCAAATTTCTAATTCTTTGATAAAGTGATGAGCGAGTTCTACATCTCCGGGAGCTTACTAGTTAAATATTGCTTCCAACTGTGTTATAATAAGCAGCTGTTTCCAACCTGGGGGTCACAGCGTGTTTTGGGTTGGGTCACAATATAGAGAATTTAGCTTTATATTAACTTCTTCAAGGATTTTAATGATTATAAGAAGATAGGAAATTCTAATAGAAACGTAAGTTGTTAAAGTGCTTAAAACAACCTAATCACTGCTTAGGTTCCTTTTGGCTATTCCATTATGATAGCTTCTTGCTGACTTTCTTACTGTGGCAGCCTTGTAATGCTGCTAGCATAATGTAAAAATCATCCCCCAACCCTGGGCCTATAGATTCTATTTTACTACATATTAGTCACATATAATCATTATTATAAACAATTTATAGTAATTAAATAAGCATTAGTGGACATACGGGTTTAGTGACACGCTCTTTCGGTTTGGTTTGCTGGTGAAGGTGAAATAAGGATTTTAATTCTGGCCAGGGGTAGTTAATCCTAATATTCCTCCAAGCAAATAAGTGTACATTTCCTCTAAATTTTACCTATCCCACTGGTGTAGTTAACTGCAGATAGTATTAATTCACATCGAAAAAAACCCTTAAAAACCAGGATTTGAACGCTTTTAAGTTATCAAAGGGTTGCAATGGCCGCAGAGAGAAAAGTTGTGGTAATAAATTACAAAATATTGGACACCACTGTACTAAAGTTAGTTACATTTTTTAATCTGAAATACATGATTTGAACAATATCTCAATAGCTCTAGTTCTAGGTGGACATGTCTGCCGCGCGAGGGTAGAATGAGAGGGAAGATGAATCTGTTTGGTTTTTTATCATTATGTANAATAGTTCCCATAACAAGAGGAATGGTATAACTGTAACTCCCGCGCAACAGTTATTCAACCTAGTATAGACATTTAAGTTTTCTACAGACGCTCGTAACAAACGTGACGTCATTGTAACCCTGCAAGTCCCCAATGTAACAGTAAACAAGTCGAGTTCAAATACTGCTAGACTCATGAAGTAAACACAAGGCGGGTTTCGAACCCGGGACCCCAGACAATCTCTGGGCGCTCTGGTCATAAACCACTATTTACAAAAATATAAATTACAAGAAAGATTGGGCTCAGACCCCAAATTTAGGCGGTGACGAAAGCGACGGTCTCACTACATGCCGCGATAAGCGCATAGTATTTGCAAGTTTCAATATAAAATAAATTAGTTATAAATTCCAAATGATAATTTTGACAGAGTTCCCCCCATGACGCCGAAATAGTAATTTTGATACGTAAGATAATATTCCCCAAGACCTAGGTCGCCTTCCTCACCTCTTATCCACAAGCCGGTGGGGTAGTAAGTGTCGACATGATCCCGGCATGGCCAATATATATACAAAACATAATTCTCAGAAAGGGGGGAGATCGAAGGAATAGGAAGGCTGAAGAACATCACAATCTAAGGAGAGAGGAGGTTCCAGAACGATATAGAAACGCTTCAACGCTACGCGCGGCCGGATGCGGAACTCTCCTTTCTTTTTTCTTCGGCTGGCTGGACACGTGTTCGAGCTTCACTGTGGACAGGCTCGGGTGTGGCGTTCAGTCTGTTAGTCGTATCTTGCGAGAGCGGAGGCCAGTGATCGAGTTTGTTCCGTGTGTTGACCTTCCGAGAGCGGGTTGCCCGAGTTGGTGAGTGTTATTACGTGTAACTTGTTACAATTATTATTATTATTATTATTATTATTTTCTGGCGGGTATTTTTTGTCGTGAAGGAAGGCTATAATTGTTTTGTAATTGTTTTTGTAATCTTAATTTTAAGCGTTTTCCCTAATTTAATACTTGCTATAAAAAGGCTATATTAGGAGTTAGGATTTTTTGCGGTAATCTTACCGCTTTTTCGGGTGACTTTTGGGTAATTCTGGGAAGATACCCGGAAATAGGGCCCGGATGTGAGAATTCTGGAGAGGACATTGGGTTTTTAAGTGATGGAGGTGAAAGGACGTATTTTTTTAGTCCGTCGCGATCCAAGCCAATCTACACATATTATAAACTATTATTGCCTGTTAAGAAGGTGCAGACCGAAGTAAAGCTGGAAAAAGGATATTGTTTTTTGTTTTTTTCTACATTCACCAAAATATAATAATTTTTTTTTACGCGAGTGTAAGCGTGTTTGGATACCTTTTTGGAAATTCGCTTGACTACAACAAAACACGTAAATGGCGAGCCCGGTTCTGTTCAGGATAGACTTCACTTTTTTTTGTTACTTGTAACGTAAATTTCCTCCTGAATTTGTTAAAGAAAAATTCTCGGATCTACCCAGGAAAGTAAGTGTGGTTGGTGCCATAAGGATAGCTAAAGTTATCAACCGCTAAGCTGCTCCTCAAGGGGCTATGACTCGTATTTTTGCCTCCATTACTGAGGACCTTATTTTCTTTATTCAATCTAGAACTTCAATAGGTGTATAAAAAAACTGGATAACTACATAAATGTGTAAATGTTTTGTTCGTCATAGATAGCCCATGTGGAACAGTTCAGTAGTTTGGGGTGGTTGTATAATGAGGATAACACTTATGTATGATTATATTTTGATTGGACTGTACTTGGATTTTTTTCCCTTTTCTAATAATGTCTCACTGTTTATTAGGATTAGTATAATTGTATGAAAATTTAACACCTTTGGGAAGAGGGAAAAATTGTACTTAGTTTTGTATATTACTGGCCGGCTGGAGAGGTAGGGTACAATACTGTTATTACAATAAAATAAATCAACCATCTTTATTGAGCCATTATATACATTATTTCTCCATTAGTTGTTTCAAAATAGTTATAGTATATTATATGAGTATTTTTTTTGTTGGGTTAAGTTTATTTTGTACTGGTATGTTTATTTCGTGCTCTCCGGTAGCTAAGTTGTGGTAGTACTTTAACAAGTACATTATATTTGTTTCTTTGTAAAGGTTCCATAACTTCATGGAATCAACGACGGAGCTGGTTGGGCTGGGTCGATTAAGCTGTACATTGTTTTTAATTTGATGGTCATACCAAATTCCTTCCACATGCACCCAGCAGAAGTTTCCCCGAACTACTTAGTATAATTAATTAATGGTCATAAGGTAGTTTTTCTCAGGTTATACTTTCGTCTATTAGAGTCTACCTTCAGGTTAGTGAACCTAAATGTTAAGCTACAGGCAAAATTGGCCTTGTAGTTTGGTATTCAGGCAATAATGTCTCATCCCGGTATATCCACACTCGTGATGATATTATTGAATCAACATTTAGTTTAATATAAGAGAGAAAACATAAATCCTCAAATTTGTGATTTATACTTCTAATATTTAGATGCAGTATTTTAAATAGCAGTTTAAAGGGACTATTTGGTCAAGCTTACATCAGGAAGAATGTTTTCAATATATCAGTTTTGGTATCCACTATGTGAGAAATTATGTTGTAATAAAGACAAAACTACAAACTAATCTATAAGTTTTATAATATTAGCTAGTTTCCATATTATTAAGGCTAATAACTAAGCCTCTTCAATAAAGAAATGGTAAGGTGTAACACACAATGTTTTTCTGTACTTTGTCCAAAAATGGAAACATTTACTTCAAATTCGTAAGATTTATGAAACCAGATAATATATTTTTTGCAGAAACATGTTGGAAAAAAAGAGCATCACATTCCACCCAGAGGTATAAATGAAAGAAACGTATTGTTCATTATTCATATTTTACAGAAAAATTCTGCTCATCAAAAAGCATAATAATAAACGCCCGATTTCCAAGACCCCAATTTAAAAAAATACATATATATTTGCCAATAGCTCGGAAGCTAGGGACCGTCCATAAATTATGTAAGCATTTTTTGGATCGGAGGTAATCAGTATGTTCTTACGTTTTCATGGGGTAGGCAGAATTCATCTTAACTAAGGATTTTATCAATGTTTATGGTGAGACAAAATCTAAAAAAAAACTTCTACAAGTGCACGGTCAAAAAGGTTGCACCTAGCGATGGCAGATGGCGCTAAAGCGTGGCCCATATACATACATAACTATAAACTCTCATTTACTAATGATGTGTTACACCTAATTTTACTGCAATAAGTATTTAATTATTTCACATCACCAATTCAATAATATAATATAATTTACCAATTCATAAAACACTTTTACGTAAAATTGGAAAGGGGAGAGGGGGGAACTAAAAATATTACGATCCCTTACGAAGGTGGATTTTGGGGGGACTGAAGTTGAAAATAATGAAAAAGCTCTACGTAATTTATGGACAGCCCCTATTGGTTTTATAAAAATATATTTCAAGTGAAGGCTTTTTTTAAAATTTTAATTCTACTGCAACTTTACAATAGTGAGTTATTTCATGTCTCAAATACTTTCGAGACTATGATTGAAATTGGAAATATCTGTAATGTAAAATACCCTTAAAATTTATGTTCATAGATGATTCAAACGGTCATTTAGTTTGTAGTGATAAATAATGCCCAGATACGAAATTTAATAAAAATTATTTCATCAGATTTCGAGATAACTTGTTTTCTCTTTATCTTGCCTTTAGTAAACTACCCTCAATTTTCAGGTAGGATATTTAATTCCAAAAAATCCTTGGGGAAACCTTAAAAAAACATATATACTAGTTTTATCCAGATCAGTAAAATAGTGTCGGCTCTAGGCCTAGATATAAATTCACAGGCAGACGGCATCGCCAAAAACGCTTTTTTGGGTTCAGGGGGCTGACATTTATCAAAATGTGGACTTCAATTTCTTTAAGATCCCAGTAATTTTCTCTTCAAGGTGTCGAGAGAAAGTATAAACTGTCTATTTACGTAAAGATACGTTTCGGTGGTGCAAATACATTGCTACACATTCTTAAAACTACTTTCAACTTAAGGATCAATGGCACTATAGAGTAAAATAATCACAATTTAAGTATCAAAAAGTAGTAAATATAACATTGGTCACTAATGTAAGTTTTTGAGTCTTTACAGTCATAATGTCCTATTATTTGAATGATTTGTTTTTATTTAACTTATCAACTATAGTTCTATAGTCTTATAAAGAGTGTGTAGCTAGGTACCGGTACATATTTGAGCTTTTACAGACTATGGCCACTAAAAAGTTTTATTGAAATATACCTCCCATCTAAACCTACTATTTAAAAGTCAAAGTTGTTAACCTAAAGTCTAAGCCAAACAGCCGTTTTTGTTTGTAACACATTCATAATTATTCAACATTAAAAAAAGTTATAAATCCTACATTATTTCAACGTTTCAAAATGAAACACACTACAAATATTACTTTTGAGACAAAACAGTTAATTTATTACATTTAATGGGGATCAAAATCAGCGTTAAGTCACAAGTACTCAACTCTCCAAAGTTCACTCAACGAGATGAGATTATTGGTGTAATACGCTCCATATTTTCTGCGTTGGTTTCCCTAAACATTGAAGATTCTCCTTTGCAGTCCACAACACGTGATTTTGGATTCTAACTTTAAGGAGGTGGCTTTGTGAGAAATAGTTTGTGATTTTTGCATTGTTTAAGCCAATGAGGCTATATCATCATTATTTTCTTCAATGCCTTTTTTAAATCTCAATACCTTCTTTGTGTTGCATATCAGGAAATTTCTCAATAAATGTTTCAAGGAAATGTGTGTGAACATATTTCTCTAAGGGATTTGAGATTCCCTAAGTCATCATGCCCTTTATTGAGATATGCTCTATGAAAAATTAGAAAATCATGCCATGACTCCAGGTTGTCATTACACTTTGTTAATGTATTCCTGCAGATTTTACAGTGAAATTTCCGTTCTATCGTGTATGCAAGAAAACCAGCAACATTTTTAAAAGATCTAACGGTAAAACAAATAAATATCGAATATTGTAACGTTTAAACAGCTAGCCTGATATATTAATGTTTGTACGCCACCATTAGAGTGAGATTTGATATGATGATTGAATTGGGTCCAAGTTTGCTGTTCTGTATTATAATAATTAAAAAGGGATTATGTTTTATTTTATAGATAAAAAGTTCTGGTGTTTTATAGTTATTTTAATTTTAAGTAAATAAACAGTTTTTTGCTAGATATTTCCCACGTTGTAGATTTTAATAAAAGCCCGACTATTACTTTATATGCATGGTAATTCCCGATACGTGAGATTTAAAACACAGATTAAGATGTCATAGACTCCACCTACACGGCTCCTTGTCAGGAAGGAAAGTGAAGAGATGCGTTCCCTGAAGGGGTTTATCAAGCGACATTTACTTCTCGAAGCTTCCTAAAATAATCAAGGTGTAGTCATCCAGGTGCGTTTCTGTTCACAAAACTGCGTTGTCTTTAAATAGAGACGTAGAAGGATGTCGCCATACCTTGCAGCTTAACAACTCAACACAAATAAATCTTACTACCAGCTCTCATTTAAAATATCATCATTTTGAATAAAGATGTGAATAATAAATTATTGAGATGTATAATTCTATATCATTACAATCTTAATTTGTGATGATAAAATAACGTTAAGATTGTATGTGTAATTTCAAATATAGAAACTGTGGCACCTTAAACTTGTCGATTTTAGACGACTAGTTGCATGTCTGATATAAGTTCTAAGTTCTAAGCTCAAAGTCAAATATCTCAAATTTTCCTGAATATGTTTCCAATTTTTATGATAATTTGTACTAATAATGTATTTTAAACGTATTTATTAATTATTTACTTATTTTCACTTTGGTTACATCTAGTTCAAGTGGATTTATTAATTATTTACTTATTTTTATCATGGTTATATCTGGTTATTATTTCTACAGTTGTCACCCTGCTCATATCCTGTTTTCCACTTGAATAAACGTTTATGAGGTTGTGGATAAGCTAAGTCCGCTTAACTTCTTTAGTTGAATTATTATTTTTCGTTGGCGGTATCTATGACGTATTCTACAATCATACAGGATCCTTAGCGCTACCTATGATTATTTTTAGAACTAAATTCTATTGTTAGTTTTATTCTTTTTCTTATGTTGGATAAAACGGTGGGTTTATTGTGGATGTGGAGCTTTTCTGTCTGCAACAGACAAGTGGTTGTAGCGGGTTGTGGATCTCTTAAAAATTCGTATCTGCACACGCGTTAGTATTAAACTAGGAATAAAACCGTGTCTGTAGATATAAGGGCAGTTTATGCTGTACACATGCTAAATGAAAAACCACACACTCAAGTCTGTCACGCGCATATTAACTTTTTTTTTTTAAACACACCCAGGTTCTGTTTAGTGTTGTTCCTAGTGTAGTATTTACGCATGTGCATAGACGCATTTATCAGGGCGCTTGCAGATGCTCATAACTGCAGAAAGCTCTAATGTCACTTGGCTGCGGCAGCCGAAATGGTTATGTGAATGTCAGCGTACGTTCGAGTCGAGCGGCTGACAGACCCATCTTGGGATGATACTTGATAAATGCCTAAAATTAAAAAGAAACATTTGTGAATACATGAAGTTTAAATGTACATTGCTCGTGGAAGTGTATGGTTTTCCTGCGTGACAAATAGCGTGTGATAATGTTATTGTGTTTTTAGTGCCTGTCTGTTTATATATTTAAGTGTAGAAAATCTCCCTGTTAAACCTGGTAAGTTTTAGAGACTTAAAAAAACGTAATTATTTTACTTAATAAAACGTTCCCGTACAATTGTGTTATTAGCTTCGAATAGCAACATTTGTTTTATCTTGGAACGCCTGCTAGGCTTATCACCTCTTTATTATCTTATGTGTTCTCAGACTTTGATCGGTTATTTAAAATACATATATTGATAACGGCTTAGTTTAATGTAAACGCATTTAATTTTTTTAAAGTAAAGTAATTCAAATTGTGTACACCTGTAATAATATTTATTTTTTGCTTCTTACTATATTATATTATGTATGATCCATACGAGTAAAGTTGAGAGAATGGTGAGGGTGTAACCTCCAGTGGTGTAGCTAGAATTTTAAAGAAGGGGAAACAAAGGATAAAATTGATTTTATTTAAAATCTTACGATTAATTACTGCAAACAACTTTTATTTTTACAGAAAATATTTCACTAACCTATGTTTGTTCTTAAGAAGGAACGATAAAGTTTAAAATAACACTTTTAATATAATAATAAATATATCAACCTTCTCCTTCCATTCAAAAACTAGCTTGGAACCACGTAATTATTTTGAGTAATTATAAGCAAGCACATTACACAAAACAACTTCTACAAAATAAAAACAAAATTAATATAACAATTTAGAAAAACGTGGTTCTCGATATTGTCTTAATACAATAACCTTCTATAGTTATATAGACAATGAAGGAATTTATAACATATTTGTTCTATAGTGTTGAACACATGGATTATGTTTTTGCGTTAAATCTCAAGTGAAAGTTTTTATTATTATTCTATTTGCTTTAATTGGGAAGTGAAAATGAAACATAATAGTTAAAGTTTAATTTCCTCCGAGTTTTGTTCAATCTTAAAGTTAGCATTCAAACAGTTGATGATTATTTATCAAATTGACCTTTGAAAAAAGTATTTTCTATGGATCCACCCTGCCACCTTGCCCCTGGTGAATACAGGTGTAATGTTTAGTTCCTAGAGTCACAAGATGGCCCAACAGTTTTCCTCTTTGTTCCAAATTAAACTGTACAGATGTAATGTTTGTTCCTAGGTTCACAAGATGGCCCAACAGTTGTCCTCTTTGTTCCAAATGAAACTGTACAGGTGTAATTTTTGTTCCTAGGTTCACAAGATGGCCCAACAGTAGACCTCTTTGTTCCAAATGAAACTGTACAGGTGTGATGTTTGTTCCTAGAGTCACAAGTATGGCCCAACAGTTGTCCTCTTTGTTCCAAATGAAACTGTACAGGTGTAATGTTTGTTCCTAGGTTCACAAGATGGCCCAACAGTTTTCCTCTTTGTTCCAAATGAAACTGTACAGGTGTAATGTTTGTTCCTAGGTTCACAAGATGGCCCAACAGTTGTCCTCTTTGTTCCTCACGAGGCTCGTGTTGCCTCTCTCGCTTGGCGCCTGTAAGTACAATTAATACAATACATACAGGAAGAGTTGAGAGGAAGATTGAGACAAATGTTGATGTAATGCCCTCTCTTTATTAGAAGTTCTGTGAACTGTTCAATAGTATTAACATTATCTATGGATTTGAAGTTGAAATATTTCCTATAATAATCTTCTTGGGTTCCAAGTTGATATTTCTCCTTCGTAGATTAAGTGAGCCGGAAAACAAAAAAACAACAAAAAATTACCCTCGCTACTTATTCGATTGCTTACCATTTTAAATTCAAACCACTATATTATTATTATTATTATTTTTAGCACCGCGTCTTACTACCCGTTCAGATTATACGCACTTACGCTAATGTGTAATGGTAGGGTGATTGTGAGATGAAATGGAGGA
>CABFVX010009843.1:0-16587 GCA_902151425.1 Timema shepardi | reverse complement strand
CCATCAACAGCTCACAGCACCTCTTTCAAAATACCTCAAACCAAACAGTGGGTCAGTTTATAAGACAGATAATAGCAGAGTTCTGTGATGTGTGTTTTCTACCGATGGAACCATACTATATTGCAGGTTGTTACTGTGACACAGCGTATTGACCGCGAGAAGCATGTGCGTGCTCTTGAGCGTGCATCAAACAAAGCACAAGTTCAACGCTTGCTACCTTCAGTTGCTTCAACACCCACCAAGTCCTCTCACACTTTAGTAGAGAACTGCGTGACGTGTTAGTGTCAGCAAACATTCCACTATGCTAACTATCTAACCCAAAATTACGTGCCTTTTTG
Organism: Timema shepardi; assembly: GCA_902151425.1. Taxonomy (NCBI): domain Eukaryota; kingdom Metazoa; phylum Arthropoda; class Insecta; order Phasmatodea; family Timematidae; genus Timema; species Timema shepardi. The sequence goes on along the minus strand of CABFVX010009843.1, from coordinate 16,249 downwards.
GCAAATACACAAACCAAGAAATATCAGACGAGTCGACTTTAAATAAGAATTATTAACTACAATGTTACAAACAAACTTTATATAAATCAAGGTGCGGTACTCGCGGGAAGAAGATCTGGGTTTCTATTGGTGAGACTACTGGTGCTGTGGGGCGCTGTGTAGCCAATGTGATTGGAGCATTAGAACTGGATAGACCAGGTGAAATATTGTTACTAACCCCCGGAGTATTAGAAAAGGTTAATTACTCGATAATATCCAAAATGTTTGACAGTGCTAAGTTTCTTCTGTGGCCCGAGGACATAGAAACGACAATGTTCTTTTATTTCTGAGTGATGCAGCACCATCATTCATTGATGGCACTTTGCTCTGAAATGGTACATGTCACGTGTCCAGCACATGGTCTACACAGAGTTTGTGAAGACGTGCGAGCAAATTATCCCAACATAGACAGGCTTGTATCATCACACACTGGAGCACATGGTTAAATGCATGCTTGTATTATTGTGAACATTCTCAGGTAGTGAAACAAATAGTACAGGGTTGACTGTAGAGAAGCTGCTTCAATACAAATCGCTCAAAATATTTTCTCCGAGCCAAACAGCCAGTAGTGTTTAAATGTGTGTGTAATTATACATACATACATACATACATACATACATACAGACTGTTTCAGTGAAAGCGTGCATAAATTAAAGAGGACATAGGAGATGCTCTACCGAACTTTCAGATAGAGAACGTGTGTGGTCTGCTAAGCCAGCTGAGGAGGATATGGGCACTGTTACTGATGTCCGGTTTATCTACAGCTAATCATTACGTACAGGTAGTACTGTACAGCATACCATATCATCGTGACATTTCAAGAAACCACTACTTCTGACCTGATCAACAAGGATTTAGTTACAGTTATTGGTGTGAAGAGAAATTTCACGAGACCGCGTCTGCCTTCAGGTACTTGCCGCTAATGAGCAATACAATGTAGAATACAAACAAAGTTACCCTTTTAATAATTATTATCAAGTAAGTTATATTTTGTTTACCACTTTCTCCGTCCTAAAACAAAGAAATGGCGAGCGATGAGACAAGATGTCTACAACCGAGATGATGATGGTCTATGTTTCCTCCGTTTCAATATATTGCCCAAATGTCCACATTTCAATCGCAAGCCGGCAATAAATCAGGACACCATACATCAATACTAAAGCTTCTAAGTGAAAAATGTCAATCTCTCTTTTGTTTCTGATCGATTATTGGACAAAGGCCACAGCAGAACGAAACATTTCTTTGGAGTATCATAGCGAGAAAAATGTACCGCACAAAGTTTTGAAACAATATTAAGATTTGTAGCCCTCGGCGGCCGACAGAGGGAACCAACGTAGCAGTTTCTTGGAAAGTTATTATATTCACATACATCGTTCATCCATATTCCACCCGTCCAACATATTGAGGGGGCGAGGAAGACAAACTACGGAACAGGGTCAACCCGACAGTCTGGAAGTAATACATTTTGTTTTTTGGTTGTTTTTTACGGGACTTAGAACGCAAGTATTTGATCTAAAAACTTAACTCGACCTGGCGAAGAAGTGATCACGATACATCCATTGATGGAGCTTTGGTTAAGGTAAAAATATAATATTTCGTTAAATACCGAGCTTGTACATTGAAAGACTATTTCAGTTACGTCAATTTATTGTTTGTAAACAAAGCTTGCTGTTTTGAGCCCAAACGTTATTTTTATAGGCAATAATATTGTAATTAATTATGATTACATATCTATTTTATAATAGTGTATAGAAGAACAGCAACGTGTACAAAAACTACGGATGTATTTGGAAAACAAGACGAAGGGCAGGGGTGGGGAGCAATTAAATGAGCTACGCTGAGGTTTTCCTGACGTCCGGCGGAACTTACCACAGTGACATTATCTTTTAAAGGTGAGTGACAAAGTGTATTAGGCAGCTTTCACATCGCCGTGATTAACGAGGTACACAAGTTTAAATGAGAGCTTTCCCACGTGACGACATGGCGCGCTGAAATGGGCCAGATACATTGTGTCCAATGCATTTCTTCCCCGTCGGTCTCGCCTTGTTCGTTGCAACGAATAAACTATGTGGCTTTTGGAACTCCCGAAATCCATGTTGAGGCATTAATTGCAAAGTGGGATTGAGACCGAAGCTTAGAGGGGTGCTAAGCTCGGAATGAGTCATCAGACAATCAAACCAGGATTCAAGACGATGGACGACGAGCAGAAAGAAGGAGTTTGGTCCACACACAACCTCTTCCTTTTGGATCATGTTAGCACACTGGAGCATTACGAGGAAATGGAGAAGACAGATTGGAGCGAGTGTTGTTGAAAGGCACGACACGCCATCACGTGTGAACGCCACTTAAGGTAGTAGTTTGCTTTTATTTGGCTAGTGAATATTTACTCTCCAATTGAAGCGTTATTGTCAAGTTACTAATCGTCTATTTGTCTCGGACCCAACCTGCACAATTATAGTGATTATATTTATGTCAATATTTTGTATAGTCCAAATTTGTAATCTATCTATATAATATTAACAAAATTAAGTTTGTTTGTTTATTTGTCATGAGCATGGCACTGTGTTTATCGCACGCAAACGTATACCATTTTAACAATTAGCAGTCCCTGTGCACGAATGTGTGCATCTTGAAGTAGAATTTAAAATTATTGATTGGTTTTTTTTAATTAATCAAAAACTGGGTTTGAAACAAATCAACATAATATATAAATGCGTTGTCTGTTACTCTTTCATGCTCAAAACAAATACATGATGTAGACCTTTCGCATTGACATAACTCGACGTCATATTAACAAAAAGGCTAATAATATTTGATCCCGCCATTTTGTTTCAAGATGGCGGATACAAAACACGACTTTGTAGCCTTTATCTCAGCTTCTGCTTATCGTAATTTCATTGGATCAGCTTTGAAACTGTATTAGATATAGATACATACAGGACTATAAACATTCCGTGCGAAGAACGAGTGGTTAGCTAGTGAAGTGTGTATATTAGCCAAATTATCAGTTAGTGATAGTTATTGCTTACCTTCGGCCCACAGAGATGAATTAACGGCCGGGGGACTGGATGTTGTGTAAGTTCTAGATATAAGTTAGTTTATAAGTGGTTTAGTGATATAATCAGTTGGTTCAATAAGTGCGAGTTAAATACTACAAATAAATGAAAAGATGAAGTTATTTGTAAATAAAATATATAATTAAGAAATATGTTTAATAGAATTGAAAGTATTTTAGGAATAATTTATATAATACTAGCCAATAGGCAGTGCTCGATGCGAGTTCATGGCTTTTTACATTTTGAAATATTCAAAAATTAGGCTCTTACATTTTTACCTTCTTAGGGATTAAATTTCGAAGATCCCAACATACCTTAAGATAAGCTTCTTGGCAAGTTTAATATTTCCAGTTCCAGGTGGTTTCGAAGATAACGCGATACTCTTGAAAATGTTCCATAAGACTTTTCCTCTTCATTTAAAAAGTTTGTCATCCAATGTCACTCTGGTCATGACAGATATTCAACAACTGTTTATATCACCATGTGGACACAAACTGTTTCGGCTGAGGCAATTCTGTATTTACTTTGGCCCAAGAAGTTTTGCTAGGACAACCGCAAACACCATAACTTCATCTGTCCCCTGCACCCCATCCTTCATGTTTCAAAACATTACAACCAAATATAAATGTTGGCTAGTTCTCAAAATATTATTGACAAATGTATATCGATTGCATACATTGGCTAGTTCTCAAGATATTATTGACAAATGTATATCGATTGCATACATTGGCTAGTTCTCAAGATATTGACAAATGTGTATCGATTGCATACATTGGCTAGTTCTCAAGATATTATTGACAAATGTGTATCGATTGCACACACCCTTCCATGTAAAGACTTATAAAAACACCCAAATAACTTGTGGTTAAAATAGTCCCGGGCAGACACCCTAGTGACGCCCTAGCGCATGTGTAGGGGGGAAGAGGGGTCCTTGGTGGGTAGGTTCATGTTTCCAGTGGTGAACCTAAATAGGCCAAGCTTGCAGCTAAACAANGGGGTACAAGGGGATGCGAGAACATAAGGGACACCAGCCATCACCGCCCATCAGCCAGGTGAAGTTTGCTGTGATCCTGTTACACGCTCCCATCTTGTGGACTAGCAGTAACCGGATTACGTCTCTTCTCTTCAAGACTCATCCCACAGTGGAAACAGACGCTTTCAGGGGGGATGGAAGCCCTATAGTTGGCAACCCACAACCATTTACACTACAAAGAGAAATAAATCTGTTGGAGGGAGCTCCATTTTATAATTCCAGAATGGATGGCAGAAGAGGCTTAGACTAAGAACGTCTTTGCTGTTAAAATAGCACACATCAATCATTTGGAAAGTCTCTCAGAAAACATTATTTTAAAAATAGATACCTGGACGAGTTCCAAACTTTGGCTTTCAAAACCAAATTATGTCTTGGATTCATTCACGTACATTTTCACAATCGGGCACTTTACAGTGTAAAATTAGGTGTGTACTTAACATTTAGCCTACAAATTGTACACATCTTCCTTCACTGCTCATAGTGTAAGCCGCATTTCTATGGTTTAGTTTTTATAAACGTAATTTAGCATTGAGGAGAAATGGGGGAATGCACCGATTGAGCGTGGGCCCTTCCTTCTTATCCGCAGACACAGACTTTTCTCAAATATTAAAATAGTTAATAGATTGCATGTTTTAGTAGCGCAGTTGACATTTGTTTGCGAGCCAAAGGAACTACACTTCCATTTGTTTGCGAGCCAAAGGAACTACACTTCCATTTGTTTGCGAGCCAAAGGAACTACACTTCCATTTGTAAACACGAGCCGACAGCTCTGCTCGAGTATACCTTCATTTTCTTACGAGTGGCCATATCCAACAGCTATAAGGTGTTAAGAGATCTACTTTCACGTATTCATACGCCAAGTCGTGCTATTCGCAGCTGTAACATTTGATATATTATATTTTTAATACCTAGAAAATAGCACTAGTAGTTATTTTTAGCACCGAGTCTTACTACCCGTTCAGAATATACGCTTATTTACTAATGACACAAACGGAGGGAGGATTAGTACGATTAAACTTAGGAAGTGTACCCGCATTTGCATGTAGAGAGGGGAGACATTTTTGGAAAACCCACTTTCAGTACATCCGACCGGGATCGAGCCACGATCTCCCCTTCGTCGGCAGTCTAGTCTTGCTAGGGTAGCGCCTTAGACCATGCAGTCAACGAAAAGAATAATAATATAGTGAAATGTTATCAATGTTTGTATTTTATAAAATGTGGTCCAAGGTTTAGCTGAGGTGATATCACAGTGAATGGAGACTACTAGCTGTCCGGAACATTCTACAGGGATATAGAGTGTCAGATCAAGGTTTAGCTGAGGTGATATCACAGTGAATGGAGACTACTAGCTGTCCGGAACATTCTACAGGGATATAGTGTGTCAGATCAAGGTTTAGCTGAGGTGATATCACAGTATATGGAGACTACTAGCTGTCCGGAACATTCTACAGGGATATAGAGTGTCAGATCAAGGTTTAGCTGAGGTTATATCACAGTGAATGGAGACTACTAGCTGTCCGGAACCATCTACAGGGATATAGAGTGTCAGATCAAGGTTTAGCTGAGGTGATATCACAGTGAATGGAGACTACTAGCTGTCCGGAACCTTCTACAGGGATATAGAGTGTCAGATCAAGGTTTAGCTGAGGTGATATCACAGTGAATGGAGACTACTAGCTGTCCGGAACATTCTACAGGGATATAGAGTGTCAGATCAAGGTTTAGCTGAGGTGATATCACAGTGAATGGAGACTACTAGCTGTCCGGAACATTCTACAGGGATATAGAGTGTCAGATCAAGGTTTAGCTGAGGTGATATCACAGTGAATGGAGACTACTAGCTGTCCGGAACATTCTACAGGGATATAGAGTGTCAGATCAAGGTTTAGCTGAGGTGATATCACAGTGAATGGAGAGTACTAGCTCCGGAACATTCTACAGGGATATAGTGTGTCAGATCAAGGTTTAGCTGAGCTGATATCACAGTGAATGGAGAGTACTAGCTACAGGGATATAGAGCACGTGGCAACACACCATCGGAGTGTCGGATCAAGTCATGCAAGGACGTTGCTAGAGCAATCGATAACTGACCTTTACAACCTGTGTAACTGCTTGGAATAGCAGATAAAACTGGTTCAAACTTTGACAAGTGAGGCTAAACATAGGCCAGTCACTGGCGAGAATTCAACCTGACCCTACCACCCTACCACCCTACCACCTTACCACCCTATCACCCCTCACTGGCGAGAATTCAACCTAGCCCTACCACCCTACCACCACTCACTGGTGAGAATTCAACCTAGCCTTACCACCCTACCACCCCTCACTGGCGAGAATTCAACCTAGCCCTACCACCCTACCACCACTCACTGGTGAGAATTCAACCTAGCCCTACCACCCTACCAAACACCACTCACTGGCGAGAATTCAACCTAGCCCTACCACCCTACCACCACTCACTGGTGAGAATTCAACCTAGCCCTACCACCCTACCAAACACCACTCACTGGCGAGAATTCAACCTAACCCTACCACCCTACCAAACACCACTGGTGAGAATTCAACCTAGCCCTACCACCCTACCACCCTACCACCACTCACTGGAAGGTCTTGTAAGGCCACCGTTTCCGTTGTAAAGTGGTTCAGGATCAAACCGACTAACTCAGGGGGTTAATGAGCTTCGCGTTAATACAATATTCAGTTTCTAAAGTGTCTGGTTATCTATTTTTTAAATAAATGTAGCTTATAGGCTAGAAGTCTGTCGGTTTTCTTTTACCAGACGAGAATGTAACTATTGTACATCATTTTAACAATGTACGCCGACATGTGGGGGGTATGATTATAAATAACATTACATTACAACGTTAGATTTCTGTTTAAAGCCATTTGATAATTTATCATTCGTATGCATGTTTTAAACCGTGGGCATCCTCTCCAATTTTTTTAAATCTAATAATTTTTGTAAATTATTTAGAGTGGCCCTCCAAACATTTTTTGAAAAATGGTTTATTATAAAAGCTACGAGTAGTCTTTGCCTTGATTTATTTAAATTAGATTGTTTTATAAATTATAAGCAACAATTTAAAGTGTTCCTCACCTAGACATTTTTGAAATTTGGATGCTACTCGAAATTATGTAGTGTAATCCTCACCTTTATTTTTTACGATAGTTAGATACCTCTAGAAGATAATCTTTGAAATGGTCTTCCACCGACAAAGTTTCCCCCTCCCCCCATCAGTACATCCGACCGAGATTCGAGCCTCGATCTATCGCTAGAGAGTCTAGAGTAGCGGCCACCGAACTGGGTGAAACATTGTTAATTAACGTATTTGTTATTAACATCGTGTTGCTATTTCTTGGGTGTAATGGATGATATGCTAACTGAACAGGCTTCTTGCAGCCCCACCACAGGGGTGTAATAAACCTGGCCGCTATGTGTGGCCCTGCAGGTAATAAAGACCAGCGAGCCGCTCTGCCACCGTGGGGTGTGAAGCTAGACCCGGGGGACAACTCATTACGCGCTTCGCGGGGGGTCGGGCCTGTGTGGCTTCACTTACAGCCCCACACCAACTTACTCGATTATAACACCCAGGATCTCAGCGCTGTGAAGGAGGACAAAGGTAGTATACCTGTATTCGCGTGGGATAACAGTTTGGACCAACAGTAGACCCGACTGGGATTAGAACCCCCATTTCCCCACCATCAGGCCAGTCTAAAACGAGAGTGACACCTTAGACCATACAGCCACTGAAGAGGCTCTTTACTTAACTCCTAACTAAATAGCTTTATACAGTTTTAAACGTATTAATTATTAAATCATTATTTCAAATTATTCAACAATAAAAACTTAATCTTGATATAAAGTGAATGGTACGTCAATGAAGAAGGGGTGGAAAGTTTTCTGGTGAAGAGTAGACAGTTTTTATAAGGAGTGGGGAGCCATGGTGTCTACTAAACTTGACCAATCAAATCCCCGACCTTTCCCCTGATTTCCCCTCATCATTTCCTAAAATTACCGACTAAAAGAGTATGTCACATCCTTCTAACTCGCCGCCCCCCCCCCTACACCCTCGTTCTTCTACTAATATTTTTTTAAATAATAATAATAAGTTTTAAAATTTGAATTAAAATTGTTTACTAGGAATTAAAAATATATTACACAGCTACAAACAAAAAGATGACATTTTAATTTACTGATTATTGTATTTCATATTTTGAGTAAATTATCATTTTTCCCGGATTTTTATTGCGATTTACCAAATTCCCGACTTATTCCCGTTTTTCCCCGATAACTTCAAATTCCCGGCTAATTCCCGTTTTCCCTGATTTTCCCGAATGGTAGACACCCTGGGAGTAGAGTTTACAGAATGGTCCAATAAAGGTTGATTCACACTGATAGGACTGTGCGCAGACTGTGCTGGGACTGTGTCGTGCTGCCAACAATATCGAACAGGTCATTCCCATAAGAGTTTCCTTGTAAGACCGTTTTTGATTCACACTCATAGGACTGTGCTCAGGCCGTGCTGTGACTGTGTCGTCTTGGATCGTTTCAAAAGTGATTTCCCAAGGTCACGGTCCAGTACGGTACGAACACAGTCCCAACACAGTACCATCAGTGTGAATGTAGATGATGTCGCCCTAATGTCGTCTTAGTGTCGTTTCGCCAACTTCGGTTTCTTCCGGAAAGCGGCGAACCTTCACGAAGGTTCTTATCTACAATCTGACAGGGCTGCAGAACGTTCCAATATTGTTAACACAACTGTGTGCTATAAACCAAAACTATGGATGAAGAAAACTAAATAATGTTGGTTTAGGAGTAGGAATGATTGTATAATTCGCAGCATAAATATTATGATAATAATCTCACTAAAGAAAATATTTGGAAGGAGATAGCTGACAAACTGAATGCAAGGGGTTTCTGTAAGTTTTCATACTTCGGGACACTCACTCTAAAATATTTGTGAAACTTTTGATGGTCATCTCTGAGTCGCCCAAATATATTGTGGAATTCTCCTCCTTCTCTTGCTCTAAACAAATTGTAAACTCAGTATTTTCTTCGTTTTCTCCTCTTTTTATCAAGTGAAATAAGATAGGACCAACATGCAACAATCACATTTTCCTCTGATCTATGTCTACAATTGCCGATGAGCAAAACAGTAGCGCTAACAGCACAGTCCCAGCACAGTCCTACCAGTGTGAATGGTAGCGACACGACACAGTCCTACCAGTGTGAATCAAACTTAGAGGTTTGTGAACATCACTGGCTCTCTGCTGACTGTTGCAGACTGCTTGCTCCACTTATCAAATAAGCGCGCTGGTGAGAGATTCAAGCTCATCATCACTTCCATCATGTAGTGAAAACAATGTGACGTCAGCAGCTCTCTTGGAACAATGGAGGATCGTGACCCGCGGCGCAGTATACAGGAAGACTTATTTCACGTATTAATACGTCAAGTCATGCTACTTGATAATTATCAATATATATCAACTTAAATCAATAATCTAGTCAAAATGTTATCAATGTTGACCGCAATGTGTTTTGTATTTTATGAAAATTGTACTGTAGACATTTCCAGATTCTCACCTATGAATAGTAAAACATTTAGATCAATAACATTCCATGTTCAGATGCTTCCAGAACACTGTGCCGTCTCCACGCAGTTCACATAATTGCACAGTTTTCTGGTCCACCCGCACCGTCTTGAACCTTGCAGTCAAAACGTTGTACAAAACCTTTCGTGTGGACCGGTCTGTTTTTAAATTGAATTAACCGGGCTTTTATACAAGAGAAAAAAGAGGCGATCTGCATACAACAGATCACGGAGTTTTTATATTTGAAGGAGATACGTAGTTCAGGTCCTAAATTAATTATACCTTAGTGCACCATCTTTAAATATATTGGCTAAAACCATGTGACCTACCCCCAGCATTTTCCCACATTTGAAATAACAGACAGAGGTAAGCACACGAGAGTGATAATTTTATTATCAAAGAAAACATGGTACAACTCAATGGGGGAGTGACACTTTAGGAGTAATAGAGAAACCACAAGTCAGAAGGGCTGCAAGGCACAAGGGACACCGCCGGGGCCTGACGGGCCTTACGACAATAATAACAACAAGCTGCTCCTTACAATTAGACACCCTCAAAATGGCGTCCTCAGAGAACAGCATGAAAGCCTAACAAATTGGTATCCAGTTTCATTATAACAAATAATACACAAAATAGCCAATCGACAACACTAGCAGAGAGACAACCCCTTCTCATGTTTCGTAACATAGGGTGAGACAACAGCTCACGTCCCTTACCTAAACAATGACATCCACACTACGCTAATACTTGACATTGCCTAAAGTTTAAGTATACGTAAGGATTCCTAAACGCTTTAATAGCAAACAAGATGTCCTCAGAAATATAAGTCCTGGGCGGCCCGCGGCCCCACATTTAGTTAACATATAAAAATAGACACAAGCAAAATTACAATGGACTAGCATAACACTAACACCTAACAAGGCGTCCATACAATTGTTAATTTTCCCGCCGGCTCGCGGCCCCACATTTGACCAACCTTGGTAGGAAACAAGGCGGCCAATATAAACAATCTCCAGACATTAGAGATAACTAAACTATCAGAGGAGACCAGATAACTATAAAGTAAATCATTGCCTTAAGGGCTGACGTAATAGATCGTTACAAAAGACATTAGTCGTAGATATAAATTGAATTTTGAAAGATTGTAGATTAAAGCCAAAAATAATTTGGAATTTAGCGTCGAGCCTACAAAAGTTAGGCTATTTACCATCGAAAGCCCAGAGTGTAATGTGTCGTTCCTCTGGGCTCACGCCATTATATATATTCTGCGATAAACATGTGTTCTCAGGGCAGGGAACAAACACAGGGGGGAGAGGGGGTATTCGAAAATGATCTCGAGAACCAATGGGCATAGTTTGCACGTGGAAGAATAGTCCATAGAAGTTTTATCTGCAATGCGCCAGAGCGGCGCGCGCAGACTGATGGTCACTTGTTTCTTGTCCACTTGGGCGGAGAGGTGGGGGGAGCCCAACCACACGGCCAGCGATGAGACACGAACCTCGGTTCAGTCGGGCGTTGATATTGTGTTTACGAGCGTCTCGGGTGTACAGTAGAGGAGTCGGAGCGAGTCAAGTGGGCTGGCTTGGTGAGTGTTATTATTTTTCCCATGTCACGTTGTAACAAGGTTACAACCGGTTCTTTAGCAATACTTCCTTTTCGGTCGCTCTTACGACAAAAATAGATATTATAAATATTATAAGAGAAACATTTTTCTACAACTTTGATCAAAATCTGTTTTTGTTGTTGTTGAAATGTTTCCGAGTTTGCGGGGAACCTTTCACGAATATTCAAAAATGCTTATTTTCTAACCAAGTCTTTTAAGATTATCGATTAATAATTTCATAATAACTGTTACAAACTGTGTTACACTCATTTCCACACCACTGCGAGACTTGTCAAATCCCACGAACGGTGTTGGAGCTCGGCTCAGTGAGGAGAGCATGATTGCGCCTTCCTCCTCCTGTGTATCACTAGACCTCAGTTCCAATGGAATCTGCTGTTCAGTCAATCTGTCTGTCTGTCTGTAGCTTATGAGTGTTGTGTGCGTTTCACTATGGCTGCTTACAAAGTGACCGTTTCACATGTGGAATGACTTTAGATGAAGGAGAAGTAGTTGAAATGTAAGAGAGAGAGAGAGAGAGAGAGAGAGAGAGATGTAAAAACTCTCAAAGAACCGTAATAACGCTTCTTGACCAACTTGAACAGTGATCGAGCACAGTGCGTGCCAAAAGCGTTGTAGCAATGCAAACACTGAGTTGTGACTAATCGTAGAGGGAAGTGATTCCGTGGTCCTTGACATCAAGATCGCTGCGCCAACTTTTGGTTTCCAAAACCAGTGCATTCTATGCAGTGAAAAAATGGCTAAAGAATTTGTAAGAAAGAAAAAAAAACTCGTTTGGCCGTGCAAAATACATTCCGTGAAGTGAAGCGCGGAAACCATCGGTCAAAGACACAAGACATGAAAACAGCAGGTAAATGGGGTCGAGTGAAAGTTGACAGTTTACAGCATGTTTCAGCCATGATGGGTGCGAAATACCATAAGACTTGTAATGATATTGGTGTGGATCACTCTAAAATATGTAAAAAATCATGAATGAAGGTAAATTTTCTTTAAAATAACATATGTAGAGTGTCCTTTTATGATTCATCCAAGAAGAAACACGCGCTTTTCAGAAATAAGCTGAAAAGAATTACACCATTTAAATATATTTTTATACAATTTTTCCTGTTAATAGAACAACTGCGCTATTTCCGGTTAAAAGGAACAACTCCGCAGTATTTGGCAAAGGACGCCAATTCCCGATACCAATAAGAAGCTAGCCTTCACAACACCTGTCGCCAGGACTCTTTATATTAGTTAGTTTTTACACTGTTGACGAAGGGAGCAAGAGGCAAGGTGCATGTCATATATAAGCCGTTGTGTGTATGTTTAAGGCATCCGCACACCCACGCTCACCCAAGCAACGCAGTCAGGGACTCACTGGCATTAGCACTGGCTCTCGCAGTCACAGTCTAACACAGAATACAATAATTTACGGTAATATCACAAGTGTGCATTGAAATAAAGCATTTAATAGGAGTATGTATTAGTAATTAACACATGCCATTTGAATAAACCGTGTGTGAATAAACAGCCATCAATAGTTCTCTTTCGTACATTTTATTAAATATACAGATTTAATTAGTGCTCGACCACGAAGCAATTAACAGCTGGTTAAACGGTATCTATTCCGTACAGTGATGATAGGCTCTCGACCACGGAGCTATAGACAACCTAAATATTATCACAGCAATATTGTATCTGGAAAAAATCCGTAGCGTTTCAGACTAAAGAGATGACAGCGATTGGTGAGCAACGTGGATGAGGTGATGGCATCGATTTATTCTTACCTGAAGCGAGGATTATGATGAATGTTAATTAAATTAAATTGAAGGGTATGATCGCCCGGACATCCGAACAGCCAAAACCCCAGAGCTCGCGTGTACGACGACGATATTATTCTTGTCAAAACGGTGAAAAACCGCCAATTGTCTGCTGGCGGGGTAATGGATATAAAATACTGACAGGCGCCTGGCACGAGTAGAAACAAACCCGACAGATGTGAAGAAAAATATCCTCCTTCAGATAATTTGATGCAATTCGTCAATACCATAGTTCAGAGTAGTTTCTTTTTTCCTAGCATTTTTTATACAAACAATTATTCTCAATATGTTGCCGGCATTGGGCACCTCATCCCCATGCAGTGGAACGGTTCTGTTGGGAATATCCTGTACTATGCGTCCATGACTTGGAATAGAGTCCGTTACATTCTCTCAGTCCACATTTCACCCTTACTTTATACTGCCAGAATACTCCACGGAGTTCAACAAAGTTGTAGGCACGTATGGATCCCTTCAAACCCCAAAATACTCGGACTTTTAGACTCACTATTGCAGATATCTGTTCTCTTTACTGCCGTAGTCAAAACAGTTATTTGTTTCTTTCTCTAGTATGTAAGGTGGAGGGGAGAGGGAGGGCTAAGGGCCAGTTTCATAGTCAGACTTAGTGTAGCGCTGCACTTGAGGCGTACTAAGTACAAGACGACACCTACCTAGACCAGCATGGAATGGGCCGTTCTCGTATAGGAAACTGGCCCATTCCATTCTGGTCTAGGTAGATGTCGTCTTGTATTTAGTGTAGATACAGAATAGAAAGGTCAACAAGTGAGGCAAACATCCCCACTGCAAGGTCATATACAAGGTCAACTAATTGTGTGGCAAACCAGATAGAGGGGTGGTCAAATTGAACTATCAGTAGTCCAAATATTATCAGGGGTCTCAAAATGCTTAATTCAACATTTCACTCAATGTAAAATGACTGAATATTTTTTCCCGTATTCGATACAAAATTCCAGTATTGCCAGTATCAAAAATAAAATCAAGTATATTTCCAGTATTTGTTACTCCCTGTTTACAGCCATATTCAATCAATTCGTATATCTGTACTCATCATCATTTACCTTGGATTGGCTAAAAAGAAGTAGTTTAAGTTTAAAAAAAACAGGTACTACTACAGCAAGTACCAGCATACCCGGCGTTGTAAGTAAGGTGTGAAAAACTCGGGTTTTAATGCGGTTTTTCAGGAGACTTCCACTTTGACTTTCACATACATGTGTCTAGACTCCCTCACATTGATCTGTCATAGTTTGCTGCACATAGGATATGTTATGCCAACTGTAATTATACTTCTTACATGTAGCTATAAAAAAATACGTCATACCAAGTTCATTATTAAATCATATTAATATAACACCCTTTCACTTTATAAGTTTTTATAATACTCAAAGATTTTATTGATTTTATAAATACATAAATAGTCGTAAAACGTTGGCCCATTTTGTATTTTTGATGCATGTAAATGTGTTTAGATTTTCATATTTCTGTGATGTATACAGAATAAACAGATGTAAAACTGTACATATGGTTGGGCTCAATCAGCTTCAGATATCTGGTTAGAAAGGGGAATCCCCTTATGCTACATCTGAATGACTCACTCTCTGTTCATTCTATATAAGTTACACACACACCAGCTGCTTATATGAGTATGTAATGTTACACAAGTGAAAACATATGATATTAATTAACAACACAAAACCCCGGTCACCAGACCAAGTGGGCCCACCCTGGTTAACCTATACTATAGGTCACTATCTACTATCAGCAGTTCTAGAACTATTAACTAAATATGCCAAGCCAAGGAAAGAATGTGTTTGTATTTACAATGGACAGAATATCGTTTTGAGATCTCAACTTGAACTTTGGTATGTATGTATATGTATGTATGTATGTATGTATGTATGTATGTATGTATGTATATGTGTAGGTATGTATGTGTATGTATGTATGTGTGTAGGTATGTATGTATGTGTAGGTATGTATGTATGTGTAGGTATGTATGTGTATGTATGTGTGTAGGTATGTATGTAGGTATGTATGTATGTATGTGTAGGTATGTATGTAGGTATGTATGTATGTGTAGGTATGTATGTATGTATGTATGTGTGTAGGTATGTATGTATGTATGTATGTATGTATGTACAGTAGCCCCGTGGCTTCTTTGGTGCTGACTGACAGCTCACAGCTGACTTCTGACAGTCCACATTTAAGTATATACATACATTTTGACCGTCAGAAGTGACGGTTACTAAACACATGTTGCAGATCATATGGTTCGGCGTATGGATACATAATTTGGTCTGGTAACTTTTCAAAGCTGTCAGTCAGCACCAAAGAAGCCATGGGGCTACTGTATGTATATATGTTTGTATATATGTTTGTATGTATGTTATATATGTATATATGTATATATGTATATATGTATATATGTATATATGTATATATGTATATATGTATATATGTATGTATGTATGTATATATATATATATGTATATATGTATATATGTATGTATGTATGTGTGTGTGTGTATGTATGTATGTGTGTGTATGTATGTGTGTGTGTGTGTGTATGTATGTATGTGTGTATGTATGTATGTGTGTATGTATGTATGTTTGTATATATGTGGATATGTATGCATGCACCCTGGCTAGACGCATTTAATAACGTTAGTGATATGGATGAGTGTAATTTAGAGAGTAGGCGTGGAGGGAGAGTGGGAGACCACCGTCAATAGACACGGAGACCCTCATGCCGAGATCACGTATAGGACGATCAACAAGTCGGGGGCTTCCAAGCAGACTGGACTTCGCAATTTACAATGAAAGGGAACAAGATAAACACAAGACCAGCCTATGAACCAAACCACGACCCTCGGGGTGAAGGCCAGCTCTGCCCTCCCCCTGAAACAAGCAACCTGCTGTGTGAACCGTGTATCGGTGTAATGTTACATGGACATGCAAACTCCTCTATATCTACTGTCTTATCTGTGACTGATAACCAAACCAAATATCCTCAAGTGATGAATCAATGTTCCAAGTACCGGCCACTACATCTCACCGGGGAGTACCGGCCACTACATCTCACCGGGGAGTA
>CABFVX010009842.1:0-16595 GCA_902151425.1 Timema shepardi | reverse complement strand
TATTCTTGTGGCACAAATTTAGCACTAAATATTGGCATAGGTTTCAGAATTTGTGCCGTTAGTGGTGCTGCCAACTTCACGGACCTGATTCATGGTACCGAGTGGCAAACCCAAGGTGAAGAGCTCATTGGCCAGACCTAGACGCAGATAAGAGGATAACAAGAGAATGGACCTGAAAGAGATGGGATGTAATGAGGTGGACTGGATATAACTAGCACAATATGGGGATATGCAGCGTAATTTTGTAAGTGCGGCAATGAACTTTCAAGTTCTTAACGCCATAGAGTAAGTAAAATACAGTAAGTGCTCTCCCTTTCCACCTTTATGGCAACGTTCCTGATAAAAACAATAATATCCTAATATAAAAAAACACTCTCGAGCCCTCTGCAGACCTTGCACAACTGTTTTGCCCTCTTCAATTACCCCTACCCTATCCCGTTCTAGATGGGTGGGGGTGGCACAAACGTCATCGGACGGGAGCGTTTCATTATTCCCACGGAGAAGAAACCCTCTCCTTTACTCTTTAAGAAGGATGAGAAAAGGAAGGAGTGTCATATACAACCTTGCCATCCGCCTTTCCTGTTCCGGCGGCCGCTATCCAGCCGTCCCAGTATGAGGTCCTCGAGGGTAATTAGACACTTGGGCACATTGCCATCCCGCGCGCGACAAAATGCTCCCCCATGATGAATTGTGTCCTACCCCATAAACCCCACTTTACACTCCTGCCCACTAATTTTATTCTAGTCTTTGTTCTGAGTCATTTCTTCAAGAAGCGAGCCTAGTACTTCGTGTCGAAGGACCTGGCCAGCCTGAATAGATACATCCTCATACTACGGTATTTCTCACGAGAATGTCAGTCCTGAAGCTTGACAACTACTGAAACCATCCTAAATTATCCTCGATAGTGATATCACTTCACAATGTTATGCTGTACAAAACTAAACACAATACCTTTATTTGTTTAAGGATCCTCGGTCCCGGCACAGATTTATCTGATTACCAAACCCTTCCTTCACCTCTGACAAGACATCTTGTGAATGTGAGGAATGCCANTTAAGGATCCTCGGTCCCGGCACAGATTTATCTGATTACCAAACCCTTCCTTCACCTCTGACAAGACATCTTGTGAATGTGAGGAATGCCAGGCCTCCACCGTGGTTCGGATTCCACGTTAAACTGTAGGTCCTCCATTTCATCTCACAATCACCCTACCATTACACATTAGCGTAAGTGCATATAACTCGAACGGGTAGTAAGACGCGGTGCTAATAATAATAATAATGATAATAATAATAATAATAATAATGTTTGAGGAAGGCTCAAATGATGGTTCAAACCATTTACTTTGTTCTCAGAACTGTCTTATCTATTGTGAAACGTCGCTGAAAATGAGCTTATGTAAACTTTTTCATATTAAAAAAATAAATTAAGCTTCAAATTTAAGGCTTATAAACTCATAGGGACAACTTAATACCATCCACCTCTATGTCAACCATATATTGAGATAGTACACAACTTATTATTTAGGCGGGATTTCTTCTGGACGTCTACAACGCCTTTCGGTAGGCGTGCGCTTAAGACTTAGAAATATCACGATATTTTCTCAAAGTGGATATTTAATAATAATAAAAAAATATGTTCAACGGCTTATTAAAAATATATGCTTGGACAAAAAAAATCTAACCAGATTCTTTGATATATTATTCCAGTCAGTATCCCGTCTGTTTATTGAGTTAAAAGGCCCCCGTTCTATTCCTGGCAAGGCCAACATATCTAACTCAGGAATATGGAGCTTCTCCTTTAGCTGTGATGAGTTAACGGTTGGGTAACTGGGTGTTGCGTTTTCGCTAGAATTAAGTTATAGTTGCTGATACAACAGTCTGTCGTATTATAATCAGTATGTTTGGAAAATTCGTGTTAAATATATTAAATCTAAAATAACCATATATCTCCGACTTTTATTTATAGCTCGACAAAGGAAGTCTAACGCTACTAGAACACTCGTGACTATCCATTACCCCTTTAACGGAGGCAGCCAGAACTTCCTCCGTGTATGTTGGCATTTCTGTCAAAGCACCTACTAGGAATTACAGTTATTACCAAATAGCGTATTCGTACAGCTCAATTTCAATTGGAAGAGCCTTTGTAAAGGTACAGATTTTTTCCCCTTCGTTTGGGAGCCAATTGATTATATTACTGTTTAATTAGCTGATAATTGCCCCGTGGTCGGGCACTAATTAAATCGGTACGGTATTTTGATGATGTAATTGGTATTTATAGCCCCGTGATCGAGCACTAATTAAAGTGTACGGTATTTTGATGATATAATGGGTGTTTATAGCCCCGTGATCAAGCGCCAATTTTTAAGACACGGAATTATTATGCCCCGCGATTGGGAGCCAATGAAGCGGTACTGTATTTTGATGATATAATCGGTATTTATAGCCCCTTGATCGAGCGCCAATTGAAGAGTTCTTGAATAATAGCACATTTGTAAAGTTTGATACTATTTATTTATTCAATAATCACTATTTGTAATGGTCGGGAAACTGATCATGTCGCTTAGTGTAACAATTTAGAGAGGCGGCTGATAACACGATCGTAGGAATCGCGGACAGGAGCTGCAGTCGGAGTACATCAAGGACTGGTCTCCTAGCGCCGTTCAATTGCACCATCTTTCGTATTTATCTATCGCTCATGGAAGCTTAGAGAAGCTTGTGTTTAGAAAAAATAAAATACTAAAAAAAAAACCATCTGGATGGAGGTAGAATATTCGAGAACAGGAAACTGACTCAAATTACCTTTTAAAAACGCATATCGATCTTTCGAGAAGAGGAAACTATTTTTTCAAATACTTTAAATTGTCATCTTGAGCTTACAGGTCCTACATCACGCAGTCTGATGTCATTTATAGTGGCTCTTGTGCCTTCTTGGAAGAAGTGCTTTAAGAGCCACGTAATAGGTTGTATTATTTAAATAAAATAAGATACTTTTATAAAATTAGGACGATATTATTGTCAATGCTCTCACATATTCTTTAGGGTCGAATCAGATACATTACACCTTTTAGAAAATAAAAACTTTGTGGTCGACATTGACATCATTTTACTATAGTATATCATTAGTGTTAGTCTATAAGTATTAATATGATGTAACAAAACTTACGACTGCAGGTCATATGGCCTGGCACATGAACACGAGAAAGCGAATCTAGTAACTATTCAAGCTCTCAGATAAGTAAA
The DNA here is from genome assembly GCA_902151425.1 of Timema shepardi. Lineage (NCBI taxonomy): Eukaryota > Metazoa > Arthropoda > Insecta > Phasmatodea > Timematidae > Timema > Timema shepardi. The sequence continues at coordinate 13,353 of CABFVX010009842.1, read as the reverse complement.
CCCTACCTTTGAACATCATGGGAAGAGACCAATATTTCCTGAAGGTTGTAAAGTCGTTTTAGGAAAGTACGTTTTGGGTGTTGGCAATTATTTTTTATTTTAGGTACTTAACGTTAATTTTCTGAACCGACTGATTATATCCACATAAGACTTATAAATTATCTTAAATCTAGAACAAATACGGTTAATTCATCACTGAGAAAGGAGAAACCACATTTCACCAGTGAAAATCCTTTTCGGCAATGCCAAGAATCTAGTTCAGTAGGCGGACACACTACCGATTGAGCTAAGGGGTTAGACATCGGCAATTATTTATTTTGTATTTGAAAGGGAAGGGTTTTACATTATAAATAAGGTGTAATCAGATGAAATGGATATAACTAGATCAAGATAGAAATAGGTGGCGTACTTTTGTAAGTGCGGCAATGAACTTTCGAGTTCTTAATGCCATACAGCAGGGGTTTTCAAACTCTTTTTTTTTTAATAGCGTACCACCCAAAAATATACTTAATTTGTAATAATTATCACCAAGATAAAGCTAAGTTTTTACTATTTCGATTCAGTTCTAATAATGTGCCCAGGGATCTACCAACACAGACTGTGTGGCCACATCGGCTGTCTGAGCTTGACTCAATGTTGCCATCCTTCCAAACCATTGATTAAATCTGTTTTACTTTCGAGTGGACTTGGTCCGAATATATTTATAAGATTTGATGAGACCTTATCTTATTATTATTAGCACCGCGTCTTACTACCCGTTCGGGCAATACGCACTTACGCTAATGTGTAATGGTAGGGTGATTGTGATATGAAATGAAGGACCTACAGTTTAACGTGGGATCCGAACCACGGTGGAGGCCTGGCATTCCCCACATTCACAAGATGTCTTGTCAGAGGTGAAGGAAGGGTTTAGTAATCAGATAAATCTATGCCGGGACCGAGGATTGAACCCCGGCCGACAGCACAGAAGTCCGACACCTTACCCCTAGACCACCAGGTCACTGACCTTATCGTAATACGACTTTAATTTGCTTGGGTTTTTTTTTAGGCTTTTCACGGTGTATCACTGGGAATAACTTTACGTACCACCGTTTGCGAACTGCTGACATAGAGTAAGTAAGTTTACAACGGAGAACGGATTTTTGATCATGATAAAACGGAACGGATTCTTAGATTATGATAAAATGTATAAGATTGTTTGGTAGCCTATCATTTAATCTAAGTGCTATGACATGATTTGAAAACAATGCTAATCCCTTTACTTCGAATGTATCTGTATTTTAAAAATTACTTTGATGAAAATTAGTTTTATTTTCAACTTGCCTCCCCGTTCTTTACTCGGCTGGATATTAGTATAGTTCCATACAATTCACTCTCCTGTTCCAGTGGGTTATAAAATAGCTATTTATACAGCTGATACGCTATAACTGACGAAATAATGGGAGAGTAAAATATAAAAAACCCATCAAATGCATACATTTGAAGGACTTTTAATTAATTTTATTTTCCAATTAGCTTAATGGACAAACACGAAACCCTGTTTGAACGAAATGGAAGCGTATTTTTTTTCTGAATGAGAACCCGGTGCTTATTTTGAATATGGTAAATAGTCGACGGTGTTACTCTATTGCATTTATTAGCCAAACATCTGAACAGATTGAAGTAAATTAAATTAAATGTCAAAGGTAGAGACAAAATCAACCAAGTCATGTATAATGTATACTTAAGATAATATACTTACACTATTTCAATCTTGTGGAGAGTAGTAGTACTGTCGGTGACCTGGTGGTCTAGGGGGTAAGGTGTCAGACTTCTGTGCTGGCGGCCGGGGTTCAATACTCGGTCCCGGCAAAGATTTATCTGATTACCAAACCCTTCCTTCACCTATGACAAGACATCTTGTGAATGTGGGGAACGCCAGGCCTCCACCGTGGCTCGGATTCCACGTTAAACTGTAGGTCCTTCATTTCATCTCACAATCACCCTACCATTACACATTAGCGTAAGTGCGTATAACCCGAACGGGTAGTAAGACGCGGTGCTAATAATAATAATTATAATAATGATATAAACCCGTCAGTTCATAATGTTAAGTTGAATTCCTCAAATAGATTTAAAAAAATATTTGGGTTGCGAATAACCCAGACAATATTCTAAAAAAAAAAAAAATTGAGGAAAACCAATCATATTAAAATATATCTAGAGATAAAAATTTTGAAAAACCACAATGGTTGTGATGTACATGGGTTGAATCTTTAAATATAGGCCCTACTGGATCGCTGGAGGTGTAAAGGTCCAGGTTTGAACCTCAAGCAAGCTACATTGGGGAGGGGTTTTCCCAGTTAATTCCCACGATAATGTGGATGCACTTATTCTAAAACAATCTTCCTCATCCTTACCTTTTATACTAAGCTGTTTATAAACCTTATACTAACCGCCATATTAAATAAAAGGAAGACCATTGAAAGTCAAAATTAGATTTACAATCCAATTTCCATAGAAAACCCCTTTTCCGACAGCTATAAATGCTACTTTATCTAATTTAATGTATTCATACGTCGTCATGTTAATTGTAGCTGTTACTTTTTATAAAAATTATCAATAAAGATGAAACAAAACTATAAAATATCAATTTTGGTCGCAAAAAAAGAGTGAATATATTTTAAAAGGCCCTTCATAGGAAAAACCATACCTTATTTACAATATAAACTTTAGTACCGATGTGCTTTGGTCCCTTCTTGAAATTCTGGTTTAATTTATAAATATAACCACTCTATTTGACAAAGAGATGTATTTCCATAAAGTGATATGTACACATTACATTAATTATAACATATATCTAATAATTGCAGTACATCTGCCAGCTAAAAAAACATTGTGTCCAATAACGATACCCCCCCATCGTATTCTCTCGGGGGCTTTACGCAACAAGCAACTCGCACGCATATTTACACAAATGAGGAAGGGATGAAAAATGGGGAAATGAACCACATTTGTGTATAGTCATCATCATGAACTGTTTCCAGCCTGTGGCCGGGTCTGTTTAGTAAAATGTCTCCATCTCTCTCTGTCCTCCCACCATTATTCCTCCACTAATAGTATAATAATAATAATAATAATAATAATAATATTTAGCACCGCGTCTTACTACCCGTTCGGGTATATACGCTTTAAGTACTAATTACGCTGATGGAATAGGAATTGGTAAGGGTGAATTAGAGGAAGTGAACCCGCATTTGCGTGGAGGGAGAGTGGAAAACCCTTTAGTAAAAAAACCACCCCCAGTTCACCCAACCGAGATTCGAACCTCGATCTCCCCGTCCTCATAAGTTGAGCTCAACACGGCCAGCGGTTCATACAAATAGTTTTCACGGGTAGGTCCATCTCTTATATCTTAGAGCTAAACTGTTACTAGATCTACTTTCACGTATCCATACGTCAGCTCATGTTATACTCGTATGCAGCTGTCGTCTCCTTTGAAAGAAGTTATCAATATTTATAAAATAGCACTAATAAAATAGTTTTTTTTATAAACTTTGACCACAAAAAAAAAGTGTATTTTATAAATTAAAAAATACCTTTCCAATTTCAATTAAAATTTGACTCTAGCAGACAACATAGAACTAGTTCGGATATCACTGTAGGTACGAGCCAAGCGACTACCTTTAGCTCATGTTAAAAACATGATAATATTTTAATGGAATTGGTTCAATTTCTGTTGACGCATGGTTAATTTTTAAACAACATCATACTACCTCTCCGGGCTATCTGCATTTAACTAAAATAATAGTTTAGGAATAATGAAGGTATAATTAAGATTAAGTGTACTTTCATTTTCATGGAAGAAGAGTAGGAATTCCTTTAATGGAAATCCCCCTCGGTACATCCAGCCGGGTTTATAAACCCGACCTTCCCTTCGCCATAGCCCCAGACCAGATGAGCTTGGCGTTTAGTCCACGTGTCCACCGATGTAGGTGGTAAAAATAGTTGAGTACTGTAGCATGTCAATCAGTTAGATCGGACATATACATTTAAAGAATTCTATAAGTCATTAATATATGCAAGAAATAAACTATATTCGCATATTTAATTGAGTCTACTCTGAAGATACAGTCTAATAAATCTACGTTTCTCCCTACCTTCAAGCATTCAAACACGTGGTTGGTAAGAAATACTAACTTTTGTTAAATACGGGAGTAGATATCAAAGAAGAGAATTAATATTAACATAGCTATGAATAAAATTACTTTAACGCATTGTTTTTCTCATTGGATAAACTCACATCTTCAGGATGTCTGCTGATTCCTTTCTCCCACATATGAAGCTCAATAAAGCTATTCAATGATGGCCGTTCCACGTGCTATCGTAACTAGATCTGTTGAAGAGAAGAAATGCACATGAGCATCGACGCAGAGACGAGCCAATGAACCTGGTGGTAAACCAAGGAAGCTTCTTCCTACCTCTCCTTCGTAAGTGAATTCCTCTAGTCAACTCTCTCTTTATGCCCGCCTTCCTCCGTAGTTCACTTTTTCTATGTTCTTATGTTTATCATTCTTTCTGCTTTCTTCCATTCGTATCAGGTTGACGACTATATAAAGAGCCGCTTCCCAACACACCATATAGCCATTCACTGTATCTCTGCATTGAAGGAAGGACTGCAGGTTCGCCACGACGACTATGAAGATGGAGGCGTCGGATACACCGCCACCTTATACGGGATGACAGTTTTCAGTAACCGCCTATGAAGTCAAGGCCGTGGGATTCACCGCCACCTTTGCTGGGATGACAGTTTTCAATAACCGCCTATGAAGTCAAGGCCATGGGATTCATTGCAGTCATGGATGTAACCACAGACTTCAACGTTTTAAGTATTCTACCGTAATCGACGAGTCCTTATGACTTAGATAATTTTGTTTATAAAGATGAGTTATATCTGATTTCACCCCTTTAGTTTTTTATATTGTCGGAGACGATTTTATTTTTGATAGTAGGTCTAGTTGACCGTTGATCATGTTCAAATCTTGTTGACTTGCTAACTCAAGTTTCAGTTTATTTGTTTTAAATATTGTGTCCTTTAGAATGCACGACGGGTCCTATTGTTTCTTGTTTTTCAAATATTGTAACTACGTACATAAATTTCTGTTGATATATATATATATGCCTCGAACGTAGATAGCATAGATAAGCTATAATTTCTTAATAATGAACTTATAATATTCCACTAGTTCCTTTAATATATATATTTAAATCAGAATTGGTCATGACGCCTTGTACGGCGTGAGCATCAGCTCAGTTTATGGATGGCTAGCCCCAGGTTGTCGGTTTGTTTATCTTGTTACAATTCAGTTGATAGATACCAGTGTTATGGGTTGGTCAGGTAATCACGCTTCACGTGTAGTATTAGCTACGGTGCGCAACCCAGGGAACTGCACTAGAGTCAAAGTGGGGTCCGCGCAGATAATACTCTTTAAATCTTACCTTTCGATATATTTCTAGTTTTTGTGTTCTAAAGGCTTATGACTTTAGAATTGTATGTACTATTAAATGCCTTGGCAGTACCAAAGGGGAATGTGACCAGCCATAGTACTTTTGATTACACCTGTTTCTTAGCCATCTACTGCTGTTATTAACAGCCAATTATCCTAAGTGTTTAATGGATAATATTTTGAAGGCCCCATCAAGCACAGCCTGGTTTAAAGTTACATGTATACCTTGTCATATATTTTTCAATTGTAATGATATTGATTTGGATTAATCTAAATTATGTAAAAAGTCATGGATGAAGGTAATTTTTCTTTAAAGTAATATAGGTAGAGTATCCTTTTAAGATTCATCCATGAACAAACACGCGTTTCTCAGAATGAGGTGAAAAGTACTTCACCCCTAAAATATATTTTTTATACCTTCTTTCTTGTTAAAATATCTACTGCGTCAATTCCTGTTAAAGGGACAAGTTCATAGTATTTGGCAGAACACGCCATTTCTTTATACCAATAAGAAGCTAGCCCTCACAAAACGTGTCGCCAGGACTCTGTCTATTGGTTAGTTTTTACATTGTTGACCAGGGGAGAAAATGCAAGGTGTGTGTCATATATAAACCATTGTACGTATGTTTATGACACGATGACGACGATGAGGAGGACGATCTCAGAGATCTCGCTCACAAATCAGTCACAGTCGAACACATTATAAAATAAATCACATCTATATCACAAGTGTGCAGTTATATAAAACATTTAATTGAAATATGTGCAAGTAATTTACTGGTGTAATATAAATAAACCGTGTGTGAAATAACAGCCATCAACATTTCTCTTTCTTTAATAACATTAAAACCGATTTAATTAGTGCTCGAACACGGGGCTATAGACAGCTGATTAAACGGTATCTTTTCCGTACAGTGATGATAGGCGCTCGATCACGGAGCTTAAGACAACCTATAGAATCATCACAGCAATAACAGGGAATTAATCCGCAGTGAATCAATCGACGCCCGAAGCGGGGTGATTGATCACATAGTTTTTATTATTGACGCCCAAAGCGAGGCGCTTTTATCCGATATTATTACACTAGCTGTAATTATTGAATTGTTCTACTTTATATAATTTACTTCTACCTGTGGCCTGGCGACTACGCAGGCCAAGTAGCCACAGTCTGATTGGATCAAAACCCTTAATCGTTTCATCTACATTATTGTAAGCCATTGCTATCTTAACTATTGTTTGTTCTATCAATAAATCTTTGTTCTTTCAATCTTTGTTCTTTCAATTATATAATATGTGTAATGGTACAAATTGCGCCTAGTCTAGGTTTACCTGTAGGCTAGTTGCGCGAACCCTTACAGTACTAGTGTGTTCATTCGTCAAGTTATTCTGATATTACAATAATTGCATTTTCTTTCTTGCTCTAGAAAGAATATTTACGCTTCAGATTTACCATATTAGGTTTAGTTATTATGTAGCAAGCACTTTTAATTGGAGGTACAAGGGCGTAATTGTCGTCTTGTCTGGTTTTCTGGTGCTGGGTAGGTCGTAGTTTTAATTCTGGTCGGACACTCTGAGGGTGGTTTTCCCCGCTATCATTCCATGAATTATTATTATTATTATTATTATTATTAGCACCGCGTCTTACTACCCGTTCGGGTTATACGCACTTACGCTAATGTGTAATGTGGAAGGGTTTGGTAATCAGATAAATCTGTGCCGGGACCGAGGATTGAACCCCGGCCACCAGTACAGAAGTCTGACACCTTACCCCTCGACCACCAGGTCACCATCATTCCATAAAATGCGAGCACATTATTATAGTTTAAATTCTACCTTTCTCATACCTACTCTGGCAATGTAAATATTTGAATAACCTGGACGCACAAAAAACAACGTGCTGTGTTTAAAATGTGTATTTAAAATACTAAAAAAAAATCTAAAGCACGACCCCGTTATTTGACGGCGGAGTGATACGTTCCTGTCACGGTGTAGCTCCACGGAGAGCTAGTTCCATTATTCAATCAGAGGTAATGGAAGTAGGCAGGACATGGGGACTCTGAGTCTGGTATCAATGATTCAGAGGGCGGCTGCTGCCGAGTCGGCCGGTAATCTCAGAGAGACATTTCACGCGACCTGACGTTGTTACCACTTCCCCCCTAACGTATTCCCTAAACTCCCAACCAAACCTGTAACTACAACATACAAATACACCTAGGGGGTTTTGTAGTTAAGTGCTCACATCAGAAACCCGATGTCCATGGGTTCAAACCCGACCGGGGCCGACGGATTTTTTTCCTGGGCGATTAAAATCCGTAGTATAAAATCCTTAGGAGGGGAATACCCGCCTCGGTGGCGTAGTTGGCTAACGCACTTGTCGTGTTGATCTCTACTGCTGAGGACGGGGAGATCGAGGTTCGAATCTCGGTCGGGTGAACTGGGGGTGGTTTTTCCTAATTGGTTTTCCACTCTTCCTCCACGCAAATGTGGGTTCACTTCCTCTAATTCAACCTTCCTAATTCCTTATCCATTAGAGTAATTAGTACTTAAAGGCGTATAACCCGAACGGGTAGTAAGACGCGGTGCTAAATATTATTAGGAGGGGAACAAAAGCTAACGGTTCCATTTCGATTATGGCGTCTTAAAGAACCCTGGAATCTATGTGAATATACCTTTCCTGACAAATTTGGTGGTTGGCCTATTTCGCTTTACCTCATAGAAATTATCGTGTTCGCATATAATAGGTCGGTTCGAAAAGTTCTCGTTAAATATCTCAAATAATTAAAATAAAATAAACATACAGATGAGTATGAGGAACGGTTAATATAGCTAGGGCCATCAAACTCGATCCCTCGATCCCCTCAATTCTTACCGGTACCGAAATAATCGAGAATCGATCTTAACATTATGATTCTCGCTACTTCGAATCTTAGCTCTCAATAAAACTGGCAACTAAACAAAATGGCAACATTCGTAATAGGTATTAATCGAGTATCTCTCGTATTAGTTAAGTTGTCGTTACACTTAAATGCCAGCAAATTGTAATATACTGTAAAGACCCGAATATAATACAAACCTAATATTTTGAGATGTTCTGAATGAAAAATAAATGGTCTCGAATTTAATAGGACCTGACATTACGAGAGTAACAAGAGGTAAAATCCTAAAAACTTTGACACACTTTTTTAAAAGTAAAAGTTAAGTGAAACTGTCAGAATATATGAATCAATTTTAAACAAACAATCGATATATAATACGTAGACTAGGGATTTACAATTTCCATAATCTATAGATATATCTATTATTATTGATATATAACAACGTGTTATAATATTTCAATCGAATTAAGATGGCCGCTCTCTTGTAATTATATTCTTGGTCACTTTTAATTTTTAATGCGGAATTTTGCTTTTTGAATAAAACTAGTTTAATAAAAATAGATTAAAAAAGTTATATTTATTTTAATTCAATAGATTTAGAGTGTAGTCTGATATATCGTTGCCAAAACACTTCCTCACTAATTTCTGGCGAGCTGACGTGTCTAGAATCAGTTATGGCGGATGACTTTAAATGTTGGTAACGTGTGAAATGTGTTGTTCTTTCAGTTATAAAAATCCGCAATTTATTATATTAATTTTGAGTTTGTTTATTTATTATTATTATTAGCACCGCGTCTTACTGCCCGTTCGGGTTATACGCACTTACGCTAATGTGTAATGGTAGGGTGATTGTGAGTACGTGGAATCCGAACCACGGTGGAGGCCTGGCATTCCCCACATTCACAAGTTGTGATTAATAAACGTCTTGTCAGAGGTGAAGGAAAGGTTTGGTAATCAGATAAATGTGTGTCTGGACCGAGGATTGAACCCCGGACCCCAGCACAGTAAAATTACAAGTGATGAAGACACGGATGTACGCCCCAAGCTTATGACAGGCATGACTCCCGACTGTCTATTGTATGTTAGAGATATGTGCTGTGCATGCTCAAAGATGGCTACAGTAAACAACCGCAACTCGTCATGAAATAATACCAACATTCCAACAAAAATTAAATCTAATTATGTTTTTCTTAAGTGGTAAATACTAATGGTGAAACGGATTAAAGAATTAATAAGGGAAAAGTGGCAGAAAGTTTTTATAATAAAAGTAAAAAACTTTTAATAAACTCTGTTTTTTTTTATCAATCAGCTCATTTAAAATAGGTTGTGTTTTCTTAATTGTAATTTTGGGCTGGACTGACTCGCTTATTACTTTATAAGACAATCAGGAAATGTTTTGTTTGGACTATATTGTCAGTGATTACATTTATTTTAAAATATTTATTATATAAACAGTTTTTAAAGATACTCGAGGGATATAAGGATACGTAATAAAAAGCCGTTGTTTTTGCAATTTTGGTAGAAAAACTTTTTTTAGCCAAAATAAATAAAATATTGCTTAGATACTAGTATAGAATTTAATTTTCTTCATGCGTTGGTATCAATCAACATTTTTTGAATGTCTGTCATGAGCATAACGGCATTAAGGCGGGCTCACATGGGTCAAGAGAATCGTTGCTGTTTCATACGCCCCCTACCTGCGTGTAAACGGTGCGAGTGCGTTACCCTTACCAGGGTCAACAACTTCACGACCTGAATTTTATAATATAACACTGTCAGATCTTCAGCCAGTAGAGGGTCAACAAGCGAAGGAGGTTCCCTGCTCAAATTGTTTTAATATGCTGCGGGTGACCTGGCGGCCTAGGGGTAAGGTGTCAGACTTCTGTGCTGGCGGCCGGGGTTCAATCCTCGGTCTCGGCACAGATTTATCCGATTACCAAACACTTCCTTCACCTCTGACAAGACATCTTGTGAATGTGGGGAATACCAGGCCTCCACCGTGGTTCGGATTCCACGTTAAACTGTAGGTCCTCCATTTAATCTCACAATCACCCTACCGTTACACATTAGCGTAAGTGCGTATAACCCGAACGGGTAGTAAGACTTGGTGTTAATAATAATAATAATAATATAATATGCTGCGTTGGGACGATAAGACTATTATGAAATGTGTTCATGTGTATGAGGCAAAGATACGTTTGTGACAAACTACAAATAGATTATACAAACAAATGTGATAAGCCTAGCCGTAGAGTGTGCTATGACCGCAATGAACATAGAGGGTTTTGCAGGGCCTTGTAGCGTTAGCCACAAGTCAGCGATACCTAAGTCAATAACAAACAGACTTACCCAATTGCACAGACACCGACTGCTGCTGGCCCGACTACATACACGCCCGACCACAACGACTAACAACAAGATACTGAGGCAGCCCAAATTCGACGCTCAGTTACAAAAATTCCCAGACCAAAGACATTCAGAAGAAAAGAAGATACTCTTCGGCCTACAGTTTTGTTCTACTCCATTCTAGAAGTGTGTGGAATCCCACACCCCACCCCCCCTTATTTTTGTGCTTTGGTTTTCCTCCCCTCGAGATCCCCTCATTCCATGTTCCATGTTCTGTGCTAAAATCATATAAAAGAGTGGTCGTGCGAGTGGAGAAGTACTCTTGGACTGGCTTCGACAATCACAAGGGGAAGCTAAGGCTTCTGAGATTAATAACAAATGTAAGCAAAATTCTTTTTCAGCATGTAATATTCTCTTTTGTTTCGAAATTCTTTTTTGGCTTAATTAACTTTTATTTTTCTTATAACGTATTAAAAGTAGGAGTCTGGTAGAAAATGACTAAACTGTATTAATTTTTTGATAGTGAATAATAGCTAGTTCCTCTTGGCTTATTTAATATTATCTTATATTCGCCATTTTTGTGAAATTTCAATGTCTATTTATTTGCTCTAATGGTACGACTTGGAAACCTTCTGGGCTTAAAATTTGCATTAGAGTTAAATTTGGTTCTCAATGTAATGAACTTGAGTTATTGAACTCTAACTAAAAAACAGCGCTAGTGTTGTTGTCCATAATAATATGTTCTTTTGGACTTAAAATTTATCTCAATTGTAATGAACTTGAGTTATTGTACTCTGACTAGAAAATAGCGCTTATGATATTATTATCACCAATATTTATTTATGAACTTAATTTATTGGGCGCCATCAGCGCTAGTGTAGAGGTTATTGATAACCACTATAATAAATTTGATTATTGAAGGTAGTGTTTTGGGCGTTGACAACTAAAATGTGGATTGCTCAACTTTATAATCAATATAAGAAACTTGATAGTTTTATGTCTAGGGTAAACCGACGTAAGACATATTTTCCCTTTTGTCGCGATGGAGGGATGTAAAGATAATGATATAAATAAGATTGATTTTTATGTAAAGAATATGAGTAATTCGCAGGGATCTAATTCGTGAGCTTTACATTGTTTTTTCCTGGCTAGCAAGTACGCATCTAACTTGTGTTATTGTTAACGTAAACTAGTGATTGTGATCACTAAAATAGTTAATACATTATTTATCCCCTTTTGGGAATTTCCATATTTATTGTTGTTCATATATTTTTTTGATTATTTAATAAACAATCCATTTTGTGGATCTTTTCTACTTATTCTATTTTTTCCTCTACTTATTTATCTTTAGGTGTAACGAACGCTATCCCGCTTCTGAAATACTTGTCTAGTAAATGAATCAGAGGGAGGTTTATATACTGTTGAGGATGACCGTGGGGACGGGTTCTGCAATTGTTTCAAATTGCGTGTTCTGGGTATTGGTTTCTGACCCAGGTTTTTCTGTATTCTTTACTCACTAAGCATACTCTTTCTTTTTGTTGACTAATTTATTTATTTTGTATTTGAACCCTATTAGTTAGGGTTAGGGTTAGGGATAGGGTTCAGCCTGAATGCACACAGTTTTGTGCAGAGCAAGTCTAACTACACACAGACTCCTACTATAGTTTTCATACCTAAATTGAAAAACCAGCATAACGTTCACGACTCCTGTGCGACACCTTTTAGCGCATATCTTGGTTCATGTTTACTCAACCAGTTTCGAGAGAGTGTATAGTCTCAATCATCTTCTCGGTCCGTGTAAATGCGCCCTTAGATGATACTTTTTTTNTTTTTTAAATGAAGAGAAAAAGTTGTCAATAAATTCCAGGATATTCTTGATATATTATATTAAATAATTGTTGAGGGCAACATGCGAAGAAAATAAACTCTTTATGTTTTTTTCTGAATTAATAATTAATTTACTTTGACTAAAAAAAGAATTGATTTAAAAACTGCAAAACCTATTACTTTTCTCACGTCCGCTTCCACTCCACCTTAAGCTCTTTGAAATGTTTATTTTACTTAAAGGAATATGTATTTTTTGTATACATAATATATCCGATATTAAAGTTGAATTGTAATTTTTTCACAAAAATTTTAGTCTTTTTTTTTAATAATTTACCTAAGTAATTATATGATTAGAGCTACCTGCGCCTAAAATGCCTTAACTTTAGGAAATCTAGAAACTCTTAGTAACTTATAAACAAATTTAAGTAAATGTATGTAAATCTAAGATTTAAAAAGGTTTAACATTTTAGGAATCTATTAACTACTTTTAATATGTCATACTTTAATTATTATAATACCCACAGACTCCCAAAATGTAAGATGATAGGTACCAGTAACAATGTTTTCAAAAAGTGTTAATCAAACAAAAACTAAAAAACATTTAATTTGGGTCTGTATGTCAGTATTTTCCCCACACATAAGAATATTAATTAGTAATTTCCATTTTTAGTGTCAATTATGTGTTTTATTATTATTATTATTATTAGCACTACGTCTTACTACCCGTTCGGGTTATACTCACTTACGCTAATGTGTAATGCTAGGGTGATTGTGAGATGAAATGGAGGACCTACAGTTTAACGTGGAATCCGAACCAC
>CABFVX010009841.1:6523-16600 GCA_902151425.1 Timema shepardi | reverse complement strand
TATCAACACCAGTCTTCACTCCACCATCACCCCACCTCCCCCACCTCCAGTGCGTCACCCTACCAACATACTCCCCCACCCTCCCAATCAATTAAGGGCCCTTTGTTCGCGTTAATTACCCCTATTGTTTGCCCTCGTAACTGCATATTCGTATTACTAGAAACTTTTAACCGAAGTCAACATTGAATATGTATTTATTTTTTATTAAAATATTGAGCGAATATGTTCCTGTATAACAATATTATTTTAAAATTTGTGTCATTGATAAAAAAAATAATAAAAATACAACAACTTGATGAGAAATAAAATTCATATCGTTTTGAACTATTTATTTATATAAAAACTGAATCTAGTAATAATTCAAAATATAAATAAATATTGAATAAATACAAAATGTAAAGAATATTAAAATAGTTTTGTTTTTTATATTTTTCTTATAAGGCCATACTTATTGATTGTATTTTTTTTTTTGTATCTTCAAGTTCACTTTTTGCACTGAGCCTTTGCACTCATCAGTGAGGCCAGATATTCCAGCGGGCACCCCAGTATGTCGTCAAATAGGGAGAGCACAGTTTCCGGAAAGGGGGTACATTAAGTTGTCAGGGGGTGGTAAGAATGCAAAGAGATTCTCCCAGTCCCACATCTCGTAACAGCACCAGGGACGAAGTTATTCTTCTTTATTCTCCTCCGCGCTGCTCTTCATCCAACCAAGCACGGTTCGGAGGACCAAAAATGTACAGTCTCTGTCAAAAAAACTTGCCGAAAACACCTCTATTAAGTTTGATTATTTTAGGTCCTTTAAATATATTATTTGATATAAAAGCGTGTAAAACTAATTAATTAATTATTTATAAAAGTGTATATATTTGTGTGTGAAGGGGTGGGATGTAACCGAACATTTTAAATGTATCACATTGACGATATTGCCTGCTTGGGGAATTCGAAGATATTTTGACAACGTGGATTGTATCATAAATCTAAGCAGGCCTACTTTAGCACTCACTATAAGCAATATCACACACAGTAGACTCTAATGTACAAAATATTAAAGCCGGGAAGAAAACCGATAGTTCAGCCTGCAAAGTCTACTATTTACTAGTTTAAAACACTTTGGGTTCGATTCCCGGCGTGGCCTAAAAAGTTATCATTAGTGGAATTGTGTGTTTCCCCAAAAACCATGATTAATTAAGGGCCTTGGTATTGTGTTATTTCTAGATTTAAGTTTTTTATTAAGTCATACGCTGATATAATCAGTAAAATCAGAAAGTGCACGTTATATACCCTAATGCATACAGTACGTATATGTGGAGCCTCCACTTTGAGGATTACATAAACTGCAAAAAAGGGGTTCAATAATTTCCCATGGAGGGCCAGCCACCCCACCTTTCTAGCCTTATAACCAGCTGTAGTTAATATGTAAATTGAGAATACAATAATTAAAAACTCAATACAAATTGTTATGAAGGACATTTTATGGAATTATAAGTGGATAGAAAGATATGTTTCAATTAGCTCAGCTGGAAACAAAAACCTTTTTTCTTAGTTAAAAGTGATTAGTAAAGTTCAACCCCCTCCGCTGACGTTGTGGTCTGGAGTATTTGCACTTGGGACTTTCTAATGTTAGTGGTTTATTTTAAAATTCCTTATAAAGTTTTGCTTAACTATTCAAACGAGAATAAAAATACAGTTCACTCTTAATTCCTACTTCATATCCTCCTTCATTACCGTACACAAGAAATGAATGAAGAGAGAGGTAATAAGTTAAGGAAGAAGAATAGTTTCAGGCGTACTGACAGAGTAAACTAATAAATATAAAATGTTAATATAATAGCATCAAACAATAAGTTTCATGCAAAATGTAGATAAATATTTTAACAATAATGTACACATTATGTATGCAATAATGTTTATTTTAGCAAAAAAAAATATTTTTGTTAATCATAAATATAACCTATATACTCTATTAACTGACTGGAGGGAGGATGATAAATTATTATATCTGAAAATAGCTTGTACTATCTAACTAGTATCCACCTGGCTAGAATAAAACCAGCTATCACCCTATTGAATGGTCGCATGCAGGTTACGCGATAGACTAAGACTTTCGATATCAGCGAGTACGTGGTTCGAACCCGATCGGGTGTTCTGTGGAGGTTTTTTACTGAATATTTTTTTCATTCTCTTCATATGCACGCAAATGCGGCTACACATTCTCTAAATTAAATCTTGCTCATCCCTAACACTTTAGTGCAATTAATTCATAAGCGTACAACCCGAATAGGTAGTTAGACGTGATGCAAAAAAAAAATGCTATTCACTCTGGTGGGGAAATTTATTTGTAATTATAAAAATTAATACACTATTCTGAATGTTAATTATTATTCCTTGAATATATGAAACGATATTCACAAAAATAAAATCCATCGACATACCCAACCAAACGCATTACTATTTTATATATATAAATTTGAACGTTGAGTTTGATTAAATTCATGACCCTATTTTGTATTTTAAAAAAAATTTACATTTCAGTTTGCTTTAGCAGCCAGAAGTACCACATCCTTTTTACTAAACCTCTTTTCTCCCCCTTCCCCCAACTTTTTTTTTTTTTTTACAAACGCCTTCGGGCACTCGCAATATTGCGGAACAGTGATGAGAGGGCAGGAAAACCAACAAGACCATTCTCATTAATGTTTTTCAATTTTCAACAAAAAGGGAGAAGAAGAAAAATAAGTATAAGTAAAGAAAGTATGGAAAAAAAAACCTCTCATCTTTAAAATTACAAGTACCCCTTGATGCACACATTCCGTTCTTTGCTCGACGTTAAAGTTAACGCAAAATTAAATACATTTTTTCTTTAATAAAATGAAATGTTAAAAAAAATATTACTTCTTTAATTTTGTTTTAATAGATTCATCAACGAATGCAATGCTTGGAAATATTTATTTTCTAAACACCCTCACCATTTCCTTGTGGTGTCATTGAGGTGTACAACTTTAGTTGTATAAAGTAACACGTGTACAACTTAATAAAAATTCGCTAATTTAGAAAGTTTAAAGTAAATGTTTTAATACTTTTAATGGTGTCAAGAGATTTCCGTTCAGAGGGACGCTTCATTGTGGTGATTACATGACACCCTCTACCCTCATAAGTTGACACTATATTCTCCAACAGATAACGGTCACTCGGTCGGCATGGCTGGATTTCGGACTGATATCATGGTTTCTATTAATGGGGTCATATTGATATAATTGGAATGTAAACAAAAGCTACTATACAATGGTAATGTTATCTCAAAATGAACCAGACTATTGATGAGACTAAACATCCTCCTCAGACTCTATGCAAAATATAAACATTATTATTTATTTTCTTATACAGTTTTACTTTTTTTAATGTTCACCATCTTCCTCCTCCTTAACTGATACAGATTATCCTCAAATCTACACTATTGTTGTAGTAATGAAGAATAAAGTATTAATAAGAATAGTGACCGCATTGGAATGATGAAAAACCACCACAGTGCACTCAGACCGGGATTTGAGTCCTGATCTTCCTTTACTTGCAGATCATATAAGACGAGACGTGTTTTTTATGTGTGACCATCTGTGTGGATAAGAATATGTTCTTAGTATGCTTATTTTTCATCTTAATTTGCGTTAAAGTTACGTTTCAAACTCAATTAAAAGTTGGCCCAGTCAAATATTTACTATACTCTTTGGATTAAAAAATTTGACCTTAACACGAGAATCGAATCCTTGACCCAGGTATCAAGTGTCCACTCTCTTTATTAAGGTATAATTTTCCAATTAAAATAAAATTATATTTAAAAGCTGCTATAACCGAACAAAACGACTATAATAGCTTGGCTTACATCAAATGTCTACTAGTTGTACTAATTTATTTGTAATCTATATAACTCGATGTTCAAAAAAAGTGTATGTTCATACAGATATTTAGGCCAATTTTTGAGACACAATAACCCTAATTTTAGTATAGAATCAAATTAAATTATCCATAAGCTAACTTAAATCTGTAAACACCAATAAAATATATTTGGTTTTATGTGTCTTCAATAATAAAATATATTTATCATCTACATAAATCTATATCATAAACATCCGCATGGATTTATTTAAATTTATTCAGTTGATTTGAATTGTGTGAACCTTTCAAAAGTGATATTTATTAAAACTTTAGTCGATTTGATCAGGATATAAGAATATTTTTTTCTGAAAAAATCTAGTATATTAATTTAAGGTGCGGCCGAAGGGAGCAGAAGTATTTTTACAGTTTTTATAAAATTGAAATTTTTTGGCCAAAATGAATCTAATAGTTATCTAGTAGTAACATAGAGTTTAGTTTTCTGCACATACTAATATTAACAATAATAATAATATTTATCACCGCGTCTTACTACCCGTTCGGGCTTCAAGTACTAATTACACTAATGAATTAGGAATTCGGAAGGTTTAATCAAGTAAGTGAATCCGCATTTGCGTGGAGGGAGAGTGGAAAATGATTTAGGAAAAAACACCCCCAGTTCACCCGACCGAGATTCGAACATCGATCTCCCCGTCCTCAGCAGTAGAGCTCAACACGACAAGCGCGATAGCCAATTACGCCACCGAGGTGGGTTAATATTAACAGATCTTGAATATCTGTCAAGGGTGTCCCGGAATTTTGTCAAAACTTTTTAAATAAAGAGAAAAGGTTTTGATAGAATTTCAGGACATCCTTGATAGACATTCAAGATCTGTTAATACTATCATGTGCAGAAAACTAAACTCTATGTTACTACTGGATAAATATTTGATTTATTTTGGCTAAAAAAATGTCAATTCTATAAAAACTGTTAAAAATACTGGCACTCCCTTTGGCCGCACCTTAAAATAAACCAAGTATCATTCCCCTGTGATTCTAACACAAAATAACGGATGAGATTTTGGTCTAGGTAAACATACAGCAGTACCCTGGGTGGCCAAACGTCTTTATATACTTCTACCTACCTTCCCTCCCTCTAAAGTCGACTCTGGAGGTCAAAGTAAAGTCACGACTGTCACTCCCTAGGAATAAGTCTTTATTATACCTCCCCCGCCCACTTGGCTCAGTGGTGTGGGGAAATGAGGTCCAAACTAGAGATAATACACATTTCGAGAAGCAAACCAAAAAGTTGGTTGATTGAGAAATGAGATTTAGAAGAATAAAATTTAGTTAGTATTTTGAATCATATGAAAAAAGAAACCAGTGAAAAAGGAATGTTTTAAATATAGTCTCTATTAAAAAATAATTATCTAATGTGAACATTCATGTTTGGATAAAAAAAAAATTATTGAAAAAGAAACCTTTCACAAACTTTTACAAAATAGAAAAAGTATAAAACAGACGGAAAATAACGAACATTTTCTTGTTGGACATTTGGCGAATGTCCGTTATTCAGGATTGAAAAAGTTGGTTATCCTAATTACTGCTGTTATTTTATAGTGTAAGAAAACAAATGACGAATATTCTAATATTCCCTCATAGAGCCCGAAATAACTGTCGGAGCACAGTTTGAAAAACTAACTCTCATATATATTAAACAATGTTGTCTACTTTAAGTGGAAACTGATTTACGGAGTGCTCTGTCAAACATCAAAACTAATATTCAAGAACTGATGAAAACAAAACACTGCCGACCATCATGATACTCTTTAGTTATTTTTCTTGCCTTTGTCACATTGACTTTTGAACAAAATAAAGACGTGACTAGAAAGCATTTAGAATCTTTTTTATAAATATTTCAAAAAATAGAGGTGTAAGGGGTGTGTTAATTTTATCATCTATCAAGGAAGGCGTCAGCTGTAAGAGTCTGGGAACCTTTGGTCTAAGGGGTCACTGCCACAATAGATTAAATTGCTGATGACAAGGGGATCAGGATTCTAATCCCGGGTAGATGAACTGAGCTTTTATACTCCCCTTCCTTCACGCAAATTTAGGTATACTTCTTATAAAATTCAGCCTCTCTCACATCTACTCCATTTGAGCAATTATTATTCATATAACCTGAACAGGTAGGTAGTAAGAAGTGGTGGCAAAAAAAAGTGAACGTTAAGTTAGCTACATCGATTTAGGTTTCATTTAAAAATACAAGAATAATATTTACGTTACGTGAACATTAAGTCAACGTTAAGTTGATCGTGACCTTGAAATTAGCTACTACAGTAGCCCTATGACTTATTTGGTGCTGACTGACAGCTGACGGCTTTGAAAAGCTACCAGACCAAATTATGTACCCCAACGTCAAACCATATGATCTGCAAAAACATGTGTTTAGCAGGTATCACTTCTGACAGTCAACATTTAGGTATATACCTAAGTGTTGACTGTCAGAAGTCAGCTGTTAGCTGTAAGTCAGCACCAAAGAAGCCATGGGGCTACTGAAACTGGTGTCTTATAAATTTTATATAGTTCTATTTAATATCGAGTGGAAAGTTTTTCGTTAAAAAGCTAAGATTTGTAGGCACTTTAATGCAATAGAAACCCACTATGGTCATATTGAGATGAGGTGTTTCGGGCGTTCAAAATATTCCCGTAGGTATTACTAACCAGATGTTTTTTTATTCTTCTTCAATGTTTTGATTAGAAGCTTAATAAAGTATTGGTATCACCGACAAACCCTTTTAGGATTAAAAAAAAACTATTGCTTCTGGAGGAACTCGTTACTTAGTAAATACATTTGGAAAACATCACAAGTAGCCTACCACCCAGCCACACCCATCAACCATCAACACACAAAATAAATCCCAATTTAAACAGTCTCAACTAACTATACCTTGATTTTCTGATAAATGGACATTTGGAAGCACCATTTAGAGATTCCAAACATATTTCTCTAAGTCAACATTGATATTAACATTTTTCTATGTTATTAGTGTCACTTTATAAGTATTGATAATATATATTAAAATTAACCGTTGCGTATTACGTGACTTGACGTATGAATAGGTTTAAGTACATCCAGTATTTTTTTTTACAGCTGACAGATATGTCCACTCGTTATAAAACTGGTGTATAGCTATAACATTTTTCATCTAATTTTAATATGTATAACATTCCACAATACTCAATAAATTTTTCATATACTTAATATATTTTAAATATATATCAGCCAGTACTGAACAAATAAATAATGCAAACTTGCAATTACTTTAGATGGTTTTAAAGTGCTGTGGCTTTAACGAGAGTTAATTTATGATCAAATAAAATAGTTAAGATTCTACTTAGAAAAGGTGACTGAAGAATTAATAGGCATATTTTTCCTGAGAAACTATTATCATTTTTACCATTAAATATTTGAATTTATTTTTGTAAAATTTAAAAAAACTGAATAAAGAAAAGTAAGATGTTGGGTCCTTTATTATTATTATCTAATAAAACAATCGACAGTATATTTAAAATATTTAAGATATAAAAATAAGGATGAAGACAAATCAAAAATATCTTTACTTTGGAAAGGCTTTCCAAATGATGACCAATTTTTAAAAAAACATGAAAAGACCTTATAAATCAAAGACTTAAAAAATATTATACTGAATACAAGTATTTAAGTCAAGGTAAATAGATCTTATAAGACCATTGAAAAGTTTAAACTAAATATGTTGTTTAAATTTAGGGTTTTATAGGATAAATTAACAAAATTGTTACTTTAAATAAATGTGTGTTTCAAGATAAAATTTAATTTTGTCAATTTCTATATATCAGATAGAAAATTATCGTATAGATTTTTCTAGAAATGAAAAAAAAAAGTTTAATTCAGAAGTAAACCTGCATTTGCGTCGTGCTAGAGTGTAAAACCATTTTATAAAAACCACCCCAGTACAGCTGACTAGGATTAGAACCTCGATCTCACCATAATCAGACGTCCAGTATGTTACGAGGGTGAAACCTTATACCGTTGGTGATCACCGAAATGGGTTTACCCATAAAGTAGTCCCGCGAATTAATACAACCACTCATAATGGAAACATTCCGCATCCTATAGTGGACCAGCTACCCTGAAATTTCAACCCTTAAAACACTTTCTTCTCTCCCTTCCTAAAAGCCAACGAGTTGAAGGAAACCACGCTTCTGAAATAGTGCAGAATTTACTAGATGTTGGAATAGGGCGTGAGGGGGATAGAGTAGGGTGAATGTAGGGGTGCGTGAGAGGTCTAAGAGGGGGTGGGGGTGGGGGGGAGTCCGGGAAGGAAGGTTAAAACGAGCGCAACAGCAATCTCATTTCGAGAAGACAGCTGTTGACAATGTTTGCAAGCCACTTCGTGTTGTGTGTGCTTAATGCACTTCGTCAGAACATTACTTGCTTCCCAAAGAAACTGGTGTCATAACACTCAGCTATATTCCTTGTAATGTTTGTCTGGGGAAATGTACGTTCTAATATTGAAGAAAATCATTCCCTTGATTTCAATTTTACTCAACAAAAATGGATAAAGTGTATCTCTGCATCGATACATGCCTATTGTGTGAATGTGCGTATAAAAATACACATGTGTATATATATTATTGTTCTAGCTGCAGACACATATGCCTAAAGGAAAATATCACAATGTTTTTTTTAGAAACACTTCAGTGGCTACATGTTCTAAAAAATTGGTTCTAAAAGGAGTTCTATGACATATTTTTATGTGATTATTATTTAGCACCACGTCTTACTACCCGTTCGGGTTATACGCTTTAAGTACTAACTAAGCTAATGGATTAGGAATTGAGAAGGTTGATTTAGAGGAAATGAACCCATATTTTTGTGGAGGGAGAGTGGAAAATCATTCAGGAAAAACCATCCCCAGTTCACCCGACCGAGATTCGAACCTCGATCTCACCTCCCCGTCCTCAGCAGTCAAGCTCAACATGACTAGCACGTTAGCCAACTACGCCACCGAGGCGGGTAATGCTAAACAGAAATGTAAAATAGTCCACTAAATAAATTAAAAAAAGTATTTATATATATATATATATATAGCATCCTTGACAGGGATAGATATATTATATAGTTCAGTCGTGTGTGTGTTTGTGTAGACCTTTACCCGCACTTGAGAACAGAACGTTGCTCTGGTTACACCTATGGAGGTTGTCAACACACACCCACAGTGAGATGATGATAGTGTTTCTGAAGCTGTGGAGCCACTAACCAAACCCAGGTGACCCTTGGGATTATTCCTCTTTCTAGAAAAAATACCCATGATACCAGCCAGGAATCGTACCCAGGACCCCTAGGTTTGTAGCCGGGTGCACAGCCCACTATTCCACGGGGCCGATCAATGTTCAATACTTCAAATATATGCATAATAATAGTAATACATAAATTATTAAAAAAATAGGCTGTGCATGCGCATGACCATGTCTCCTACAGTGTTGCCAACTGGCACGTTTAGTGTACCGTTATAAAAAAAAAGTATCATAACCATGGGTTTATGACGTCATTTTCGCATTAGATGAGATTTTCGATATCGAGAAGATTGAGGTTAGATCCACAGTCTGATATACTGAGGGCGGTTTTTGGCTCAGTGGTTTTCCCACTCGTCATCCACGAAAATGAGGGTACACTTCCCCTAAATTCAACTTATCTTTTAGAATGGAGTAATTTGCTTGAATCGCAAGTAAAATAATAATTGTTTCTTGTGACTGTGACTTAAAGCCTTAACATGTATTGTACCACCCCCCTTCTCCTATACTGGACAAGGGCAGATGAACACGTACAACAAGGTAAAGAGGGCAAGAAAACAACAAGAAATGATTTAATTGCAGAAGAGCGTTAGGACCACATATTCGTTGATAGGCCTATACTTGGACCTATTCAATAATCTGTCGTCATGAACCCTTCTCAATCACCATCCACTACTATACCTTAATACTCAAAAGGAATGGTACGAGAGTCTTTTGTTTGATCAG
This sequence comes from Timema shepardi, assembly GCA_902151425.1. NCBI lineage: Eukaryota > Metazoa > Arthropoda > Insecta > Phasmatodea > Timematidae > Timema > Timema shepardi. The sequence goes on along the minus strand of CABFVX010009841.1, from coordinate 6,673 downwards.
CCAAAATTACTTTAAACTTGTCGATGTAAATTAAAGATTGCGAGTCTAATAAATAAATATTTATTTGAGAAAAGATTAACAATATATATATATATATATATATATATGAATATATGCATACAAGTAACAATAGATAGTTAGAAGAGAATT
>CABFVX010009840.1:0-16602 GCA_902151425.1 Timema shepardi | reverse complement strand
AGAGAAAGAGAAGATTTAGCCTGTTTGCCTCTAGGCTATCAGAGTGTCACTTTCTGGTGTTGGAGAACACAAGCGATCCTAGCGGCCAGATATATTTTACCAACCAAAGCTCGTCAGATTTATTTGCTAGGCTGGCGACTTCTTGTGTAGATATACATTCAACGCTCAAAATATTACCTGTTGTTTTAATCTATTTTTAGATTGTTCATAACAGGAAGTAGAACGATTTGTGTAATTGGTTGTCAGGTCATCGGGATTTATGGGAAAAAAACGCCCCAAAGGATATCAATTTGTAAAGTGTAGATCAATGAAAGCATTTTTCTACTGAATTCTTCTCTCTACCAAACTGTGCTCAAGTATTTGGTATTATTCAAACCTAATTAATTGAGTTTTAGGCCCTAATGACCTCATTGTGTCGACGGACGTGTACATTCCAATTATAGTTATACAGGTTTTAACCATTCTTTTTGGCGGGGTGGATATTACTAGCTTTAAAATAATTATCTCTGGGTATTAGTGTCTGGATTAGCCAACGTTACTTTAAGTCCGACACATAAAACTTGCCCTTGGCGAGACCTCATTGAAAGGAAGAGAAGCAAAACTGTAGAACAAACTTAACCAACACATTTTTTTAAACACTGACTCTCGCATTTTTGCATACAACAGAATATAATAAAATCTGCGATAAATTTATTTTTAATCCTTGTTCTGTTTACATGAATAAAATTATAGTTTTGTAGTTTATTGCGTTGTTTATGTTTGGGACTAGATACTAATCCTGTTTATGTGTATTCTACACTTATATTTTTTATTTGTTTCGTTCCAGCTCCACACTTTGTTTCCATACTATCCGATATTACTGTTATCCGACATCACTGTTATCCGACATCACTGTTATCCGACATCACTGTTATCCGACATAACTGTTATCCGACATAACTGTTATCCGACATAACTGTTATCCGACATCACTGTTATCCGACATCACTGTTATCCGACATCACTGTTATCCGACATCACTGTTATCCGACATCACTGTTATCCGACATCATTGTTATCCGACATCACTGTTATCCGACATCACTGTTATCCGACATCACTGTTATCCGACATCACTGTTATCCGACATAACTGTTATCCGACATCACTGTTATCCGACATCACTGTTATCCGACATCACTGTTATCCGACATCACGGTTATCCGACATCACGGTTATCCGACATCACGGTTATCCGACATTACTGTTATCCGACATCACTGTTATCCGACATCATTGTTATCCGACATCATTGTTATCCGACATCACTGTTATCCGACATCACTGTTATCCGACATCACTGCTATCCAACCACCTGTTTGTCCCGTTTAGGTGAGATAGTCGAGAATCTACTGTACTACACATTTGTACTTCCTTTATAAGGACTACTTTATACTGTCTGCACTCAATTGTATGGAGCGCGGAACACTCTAGAGAACGTTATATATATATATATACATCAGGACCAAGCTGAGGAACTCCAATATAATCTATTTTATTTGGTACTTTACGAGTTTGAACATATCCTAAGACCTTACTCCTTAAAAATGTTTAAAGGGCAGCTCAAACACAACGAAATAAATTATATTATTTGATAAACTACATGTGGACAAGGTTACAGTAGCCGGGAACCTTAGTTCAACGCGTCACCACTGAGCACCAGGGTTAGTCCTGTGTTCAGGATTATTACTACTCCATAGTTTAAGCCAGGGTATGTGATGGACGTGGGAGATAATTGAATAATTAAAGCTACAACTGAAAACCCAGACGGTAGATGGCTTTGAGAAGGTTGCCTAGGGTAACCGAGGAAATGCCAATAAAATGGTGCTCTTAGGTTAAATATTGATAAAAACCTTTAACAGTACAAGAGTTTGATGTTTACTGTAATAAAAACAATACTATTTCAATGACACTATACATATACTGTAAACTAAGTTCAAAAGTTGAAATATTTGAGTGTGAAGAGTCCCTAAGTCCATATATTACTGTTGATCATCAAGAGCTCAATGCCGGAGAAATGAAAGGTAACTGGTACTAGAGCAGAGAATGGACTTTTGTGAATCGAATTATGTAATTTAACAGGGGGCGTCAGAACACCAATAATTATATTTTCATCAGTATTTTCCTTCCCTCTAGTTTGTTCTACCACTGCCAGGCAGTTCTCACCAGGAACTAGTTTAGTTCATGAAACTGCCACAGAAACTAGTTGGAATATAATATTAGTGGCTGCTGTATCTATAACCTAGGATCATTATAAATTCATGTACCTCACTAAATATTAAAGTTAACTAACAGCAGCATGAAGCTGACTACCGAGTCACCGGGGACTGTGGTACCGATAGTTACTCTAAGTAGCTTGATAACTTACACGCACCAGCCGGCACCTCCGTCTGATCAAACGCACTTCTAAACAGACTGACAGAACTTCCCCCATGTTGGTTGTTTCTATTCCATGCAACACACCCCTTTCTACTTCTCTCTGGTACTTTCCACATCCTTCCTGAGCTCCTCTCTCTCCCCCTCCTCCCCCCACTCCTTTCTCTGACACGTGATCAGGTGTCTGAACTATATAAGTCTGGGTTTAGCAGATATGGTTACTCGTTGTACCGCTGTCTTTGGGACGAGATAAGTAACGCTTGGTTGTTAGGGCTTATGTTACGCTTTTTATTTTAAATACCTTTTTTGGCTTGGTTAAGTTAATCTTTCAAAAATTATTTCCTGGGACTACAAATTTAAATTGTTGATATGGGGTGTGGATTTTTCTTAATAAGCCGGCTAGAATAAAGCCGCTATTATTATTTGAATTATGCCTCTTGGGGAAATCAAATTGTGTTCAGCTTTAAAATAGTTTTTGGTTCGACGCTTGGCGGTTTACGTTTCAAGGCATGCTCATTTAGGCTATGGCCATCTTGTTGATGGGTAAATGGCGTCGTTTAACGAGTACTTCATTTCTAGGTAGACTCAATGCCATCAAATGTCAGGACACTTGGGAATTAAATTATATTTATTTCAATCTTGGTGTTGGGACTTTTACCTGGTAATACAAATTGTTGCCACAAGATTGCAGGAGACTTCGTAATCAAATATATGCACTAATTGTAATTCTTAATTGTTATTATTTTTATTATTATTATTATTATTATTATTATTATTATTATTAGCACCGCATCTTACTACCCGTTCGGGTTGTACGCACTTACGCTAATGNATTATTATTATTATTATTATTATTATTAGCACCGCATCTTACTACCCGTTCGGGTTGTACGCACTTACGCTAATGTGTAATGGCAGGGTGATTGTGAGATGAAATGGAGGACCTACAGTTTAACGTGGAATCCGAACCACGGTGGAGGCCTGGCATTCCCCACATTCACAAGATGTCTTGTCAGAGGTGGAGGAAGGGTTTGGTAATCAGATAAATCTGTGCCGAGACCGAGGATTGAACCCCGGCCACCAGCATAGAAGTCTGACACCTTACCCCTAGACCGCCAGGTCACCTGCTCTTAATTGTTAAATATTGTCTATAATTGTTTTCTAATTAATCGCTTAAAGGCCAAGTTTCATTCTTAAATAATGTACAAACTGTTCCCACAAGATGGAGGGAAGCTTAGTATTCAAGGATATTATCTGGTTGTTAAAATTTGGGACTTAGCTCCTTCTTATTTATTGCTTAATGGCTTTCATATTTAAATTATGTACATACTATTAGATTATTGAAGTCATTTATTTCCTGTGGCACCTAGCTTAGTGCCGTAAGACGACAAGTCACTAGACTTTTTAAATAAATAAATATATATACCCAGAGTTGCCATATTTAACTTATTTAGTTCTCATAAATGTAGATGAGAGTCTAAGATGTGACCTAGGAGTCATGACAAACTTCCGACATTGTCAAGGTATATTAATATGAACATTTTTGGGTTAACTTGTGTACCTTTTTTGGGGTTATCTTTGATTGTTGGGTTATGGATAATAAAGACATAGGGATAGTTTTGTTCCGCTTCTATGGGGATATAGTCTTCTTTTTGACGCCTTTAAAGGCTAATTCACATTAAATTAGACTGGGTCATTGATATCAGTAGTGTTTGGCCCTGACCAATATTCTTGTATACTTATTGCATTGTTAGCCATATCCAAAGTTCAGTCTGCGCTTATTACAACTTTTTGTTGGCTTTACCATGAGAATGTACGTATGTCAGCCTGCCTCTGGGGGCTGACCTTCATGAGTAACGAATCTATCTTTCTACTTCATTCTACTATGCTTTGTACTTGCCAAATATATACTATCATTGTTATTGAATAAAACTAATCTACTCTCGTTACCCTCATGCCTATTATTTCTCACGGGGGTGTTAAAATATAGCATACCTAGTATTTTAAGGTAACAAGCTGCGCCATTCTGCTTGTTTATTCTGTGGTTGGTCTAAGATTGTGTTAGTTTGATGTAACATAAGACGTTATTACATTTGGTTTTCTGTTGTTCTTTCATATTTAATCATCCAATGACCATGGATGCTACCCCTAGGTAGGGCACTTCTGCTCTATTTCAGACCAAATACCAGATTTACCGACAATCCTGGAGAGTTTGATAGAAGTGTTAAACCAGAAGGGCCTGCTTATGATTATGATTCAGGTACGGCTGATTTCCGTAATTATAATTATTTATCCCCAAAGATTTGGTTTAATATATACTTAATCGTATAACGTTTTATTTCTTCCCTCGTAATTTGTTTGGAGAGTATTTGTACTTTTGTTTGCATAAAGCCTCAACCAAGCTGTGGGTGCCGTTGATAGCAATGATAGCTCTTAGTGACGATAATACCCATAAGTCCATCACAAACTCTGCCTTAAAATCTGCATGTGACGATCCCTGGGTATCTCAGTTGAGGAAAATTGTTGTGTTAATTCAAATGTCCCGACTTCAATTCCCGTATAAGGGTTTCACTATTCAATTTATTATAATATGTTTCAGATATGACATATATATCTATAGTTATTTTAATTCTTCCCTCGGGTTTCACCTTTTATAATACACTTTATTGTAAAACATTGCTTTCTTATAAATTACATTTGTATTTTATCATAAGCGTAAAATATTATCATTAAGTATTTTATTAATATATTTGTCACTGATTAGAATGGCCTGCTGGCATCAAATTAAAATAACTAGTGGTATTAAATCATAGAAAGGAAATGCTAAATATATTAATTACATTTAAATGGCATCGAATAGAGCTTATATTCTTAATCAGATTTTGAATATCCACTGTGTTTTGTCATCAGGAACTATTATGTTCTAAGTAGGCTATATATGTATATCAAATCCATCTTACGTTAGAGACCAATTAAAAATAATTGTAATTAAGGTCTTATAACATTTAGCTTTTGTTTCTTTCAGGTGAATCTCATTTTTTTTTTGCACATGTATACAACTTTAAATTATTTTCAAAACTGTTTGTACCCTAAAAACTTTAGTGTGAAATTCAGGAACAAATTAATATCCTATGTATATTCATAGTTGGGTTAATATCTCACTAGACAGACATATTTTTAGTCCTCTACATTTTAAGAACCATTTATAAGAGCCTAAATTGCAATATCTTAATATTTCATAGTCCACGTTCTTTATAGGAAAGCTAAAACAGCTACTCAATATGATATTATTTATTCATCAAGATAAATTATCGATATTACACCGTCACTTTAATAGACTATCAATATTTCTAACATACAAATAGTAATCTAGTAAAATGATATTTAATTCTAACTGCAAATATATATTTGTATTTTCTAAAAGGGGTAATTTTAATGTGAACCATATTTGTTTTAGATTGGCCAAAGTACGCCCTAATATATTTAGTTTCAAAGATTTCAGTAAAATTGTGTTTCTTTCCAACATTTGTTTTAAAATACATTAAACTAGTTTAATCCAGCAAATGTTATAGTCTGGTCTTAAAATAAAGACTACGTTATATCTGCCAGCTATACAATTTTATCACCAATAATATTGTGAACAAAACAAAAAAAAGGGACACGACTCTTATTATGAATAATGGTCTATAAAAATAAACTAAATCTTATATATAAAATTCTCGTGTCACAATGTTCGTTCCCGTACTCCTCCGAAACGGCTTGACCGATTCTCATGAAATTTTGNAATTGTGTTTCTTTCCAACATTTGTTTTAAAATACATTAAACTAGTTTAATCCAGCAAATGTTATAGACTGGTCTTAATATATTAAGCTAGTTTGAACAATCAAGTGCTATAGTCTGGTCTTAAAATAAAGACTACGTTATATCTGCCAGCTATACAATTTTATCACCAATAATATTATGAACCAAACATAAAAAAAAGGGACAGGACTCTGTTATTATGAATAATGGTCTATAAAAATAAACTAAATTATCTATAGAATTTGCCTCTGCTCGTTATAAATTTAGTTGAAATAATGTTAAATTTTAATGGATGATCTATAGAATGGGGTAGTTTAACCTTTACAAAATCAATCAGACAGGGCTATTAAATCAGTTCTTAGAAGAAAGGTTAACATGTACATGTATATAATATCACAGTAACCCATTAAAGCTCTGTTTGCTAATGAGATGTAAACAAAACCTGCTGTACTAACCAGAGTATCTGCAGCTCTAATGGCTGGAAGTGTATCAACATGGAAACTGGAGAGTCACACATGATTTCAAACAACCGTGTGTGGATGCGTGCATCAAACTCGATAAACATACTGAAACATACATTCAACCAGTGAGTGGATTGTGTTAATGGACTTTAGATTGCTCGCCTAGTGTTTCTTTGATAATGAATGCAATGAAAAGGCACAACTGTGAGGGAAATTGATTTTTTTTTATCTATTTGCTTCTATTGAAAGTGGATTGATTCATCTCTGTGGTTATTTATATTATTTTATAAATAGGCTGTGGTCAACACAATTTGGAAATGACCATGTCTTCCAGCTATATCGTTTTACGTTTTACAAAATAGTTCAATACCACTAGAAGATGTATCGGTCGAGAATTATTTTTATATTTACAGCTAAACTTTAAGTAATATGTTAATAGATTTTATATTAATGAGTTTATAAACCGTAGAGAGCTGTTTGCTACAGCATATTGATTATAAGTTCCAGATTTGAAGAAAATTAGCTATATAAATAAATTATGAAATGGTTAGAAGAATCTTTACAGCTATTGCAGATCCCATTTTATTTTCTGAGTTTTCTAAAATTCAAAGTATTTTGAAATATAAGGAGGTACAGCGTAGTCTCCGAGGTTGAAGCTTTAATTTCACTACTAAACAAAAACACTAAACAATATGGGAGGTAAAGTTTACTATATTTTTGGAGGATTCCATTCTCTCTCACCAAATTCAAGGTTTACCATTTAATATAAAAAAACGAAGCCTATCTTATACATATACTCTAATATTCATTTAACAAAAACAATGTTTTTCCGTCTCAATTTTTTTTTACAGTTTTAAAGAAATAAAATCCCAAAAAATAGTTATGTAATACATTAAAATAATAAAAGTATTGAGCAAATGAAGAAATGTAAGTAAGTTCACTTCAGAAAAAGAACTTCTTGTTAATCACAATAAAGTTACTTCATATATACATTTTAAACTACATTGTTCAAACATTTTTTAAATATAAAATTTTAAACAGAATTTTAAAACTACGTTTAATATATAGTTAGTTTTTAAATATATTCTTACACATCATGAAATACAATCCCCAAAAGTTCAATTTGAACTAACTTATTTTAAGCTAAAATCGAGCCAGTATACTATTTAAAAATAATTATTATACCTATTTTTAAATTATGTTAAATTTAAAAAAATCTGTTAACTATTTAAAATATTCCTCAAAAAACAAATAGATATAAATTATTACGAGTATTATATCAAACATACCAGATGCCTATTTATAATAAATTAATTTCAGCCATTAAAATAAATTCCAATGGAAGAAAAACATGATATTAGTAAAACAACCTTATTTGAAAAAATTCCCACCTCCCTAAAAAGATATAATTTTTATTGTCATGTCAAATAATCCAAAGATATATATTTGTTTACCAAATTATTAGAGTCATTTTCGAAATACTGTTCAAAGATGACACATTTGTTAACCCTTAATTAAGCTTTTAACAAAAAAATCTAATATACCTTCTTAGTTAGGCATTACCTAGGTATCCATTTTAAACCAAATATTTAAGGATATTTTTAAAAAAATATTAAAAACACATTCTTAAATAAACTACCATTAATAAGGTAAAAATAGAAAATAAATAATGAAACAAAATTGTACAAACACTCTCGGATACTGTAGTGAGGCGTTAAAACTATAATCAATAATAAGTTATTTGTAAAACACTTTATAATGCTTTATATTTTATAAAAATAAATTATTATATAGAATTAAGAACTATCACCTTTTTAACTGACTATAAAGGGTTGTTTTGGAAAATATTTTAAATACTCTAAGCTACATTTAAATTTATTTATTTAAAAAACCACATAATACTATTTATTTTGTTAAATAATATTTATATACAAATTTAAAAAATACTAGTACTGTAATAGCTATTTAAAAAAAATCAAACTTTTTAAATAACCATTACAATTAAGCTAGTATTAAATGAATATCTTTATGGAAAACAATTATAATTCTTTATATATTTCTTGTATCCTACCAGATACCCATTTTAAACCTGATAGTTAGAGTTGTTTTAATCTTATTTTAAAGTTGGTTCGTTAGTAATCAATACTTAAACGAATGTTTTCCAAAAAAACAACAACAAATATACATTTTTATTTGTAAAGTCAAACACTATATTGTTTGAGCCATTTGTAAAAATGTTTTGAATTTTATAAAATAATTAATCATCAAATCGTTAAATCATTTTTAGGAATTTAGAACTCAGAAAAATTATTCATTAGTAAACTACCTTTGGATAAACATAATAAATTATCTTGTTTTAGCCATATAACATATTAATACCAGGTTTTCAACAAACCATTACAAATCTGTAGCCAGGGACAGATAAACAGACATTTATGGGGACAAACAGAATTGTAGAATCCAAATATTTATTTAGGGGCCATTTACAACGTAAATATTCATCATTAACTCATAAATATTTTTTTATGAATAAGACACTTTCTCTTTGGATGTGAAAGTAACAAAATCGTTAAGGCTATTTTCATTAAATCAATTTAAAAAATTTAGTTATCACTAAACAATTAAATAAATAATTTAAAATACATCGAATATATATTATTAATTACTAGATTCTAAACATTTTCTGATATACATTTTAAACAAAATCGTTGGATATATTCTCAAAATTTATCAAATTTTCTACATTCACCACTCAAGGAAATTTTACCCAAAATACAAGTATAAAGTTTTATTTGTAGACATCAATTCTAAACAAACTATATTTAATTTGAGGGATAGTGTCAAAATTAATATTGAAAATTCTCCAAAGCATTGCCCTAAAACTTCTTAATATCTACTTTGAAAAAAATTATAGAACTTAAATTATCATTAATATCTCAAAGACAAGATTTTTGTTAGTCCTACAACTTTTCAACACCTATCTATCTCGAAGCTCACGGAGATATCATAATTAGAGATATTCGTTATCTCCAAGTCATTTCTTATAAATAATACATGCACCAGTTTGTTTATAATGTGTAACAATGCCTGGAAACAAATTCTAATCAAAATCTTTAGAGTCGGTTTTGAGCAAATCAATTATTCTCATTTTCACCCTTAATTTAACTCTCGTAAGCGTTATAACGAGAGATGATTGTAAAGTCCCTCCTGAGAACCTTATTGGACCTAACTGAACCATCCTCTTGTATTAGTACCAATGGACTTATCTGCACCATTCTCTTGGAATACTACCATTGGACCCCTCTCCACCAACCTCTTGGAACACCACCATTGGACCTATCTACACAAACCTCTTGGAACCATACCCTTGGACCTATCTTCACCAGCCTCTTGGCACATTATGAATGGACCTATCTGCACCAGGCTCTTGGTACTTTATCAATGGACCTATCTTGACCATTCTCTTGGCACATTATCAATGGACCTATCTGCACCATCATCTTGGAATACAATCAATTGACCTATCTTCCCCAGCCTCTTGGCACATTATGAATGGACCTATCTGCACCATTCTCTTGGCACATTATCAATGGACCTATATGCACCATTCTCTTGGCACATTATCAATGGACCTATATGCACCATTCTCTTGGCACATTATCAATTAACCTATCTTCACCAGCCTCTTGGCACATTATCAATGGACCTATCTGCACCATTCTCTTGGCACACTATCAATGGACCTATCTTGACCAGCCTCTTGGCACATTATCAATGGACCTATCTGCACCATTATCTTGAAACACTATCATTGGACCTATCTTCACCATCATCTTGGAACACAATCAATTGACCTATCTTCACCATCATCTTGGAACACAATCAATTGACCTATCTACACCAACTTCTTGGAACCATACCCTTGGACCTATCTTCACCATTCTCTTGGCACATTATCAATGGACCTATCTGCACCATTATCTTGGAACACTACCATTGGACCTATCTGCACCATTCTCTTGGAACACAATCAATTGACCTATCTACACCAACTTCTTTGGAACACCACCATTGGACCTATCTACACAAACCTCTTGGAACCATACCCTTGGACCTATCTTCACCAGCCTCTTGGCACATTATCAATGGACCTATCTGCACCATTCTCTTGGAACACTACTATTGGACCTAACTGAACCATCCTCTTGTATTAGTACCAATGGACCAATCTGCACCATCATCTTGTGAACACAATCAACTGACCTGTCTACACCAACCTCTTGGAACCTTACCCTTGGACCTATCTTCACCATCATCTTGGAACACAATCAATTGACCTGTCTACACCAACCTCTTGGAACCATACCCTTGGACCTATCTTCACCAGCCTCTTGACAAATTATTAATGGACCTATCTGCACTAACCTCTTGGAACACTACCATTGGACCTATCTGCACCATTCTCTTGGAACACTACTATTGGACATAACTGAACCATCCTCTTGTATTAGTACCAATGGACCTATCTGCACCATTCTCTTGGAACACTACTATTGGACCTAACTGAACCATCCTCTTGTATTAGAACCAATGGACCATTCTGCACCATCCTCTTGGAACACTATCAATGGACCTTTCTGCACAATCCTCTTGTAACACTTTCACTGGACCATTCTGCACAATCCTCTTGTAACACTTTCAATGGACCATTCTGCACAATCCTCTTGTAACACTTTCAATGGACCTTTCTGCACAATCCTCTTGTAACACTACCATTGGACCATTCTGCACCATCCTCTTGTAACACTATCAATGGACCATTCTGCACCATTCTCTTGTAACACTTTCAATGGACCTTTCTGCACAATCCTCTTGTAACACTTTCAATGGACCTTTCTGCACAATCCTCTTGGAACACTTTCAATGGACCTTTCTGCATCAGCATGTATACACCCTTAAGTTTCTTTGAGTGCTTTATCATATTTCGTGTATGATATTTATATTATTTCTTGGTTTTAAATCTACTCGGGTCATTGGTCACGTAGAATTAGTTTAAAGAAAACAAATGTTGATATTAAAAAAAAATTATTTGTGTTAACCTTGTCAAGTTTTCCAAATCATAGTTGGTCATTGGATTTATCCACTTAACTCATCCCATATCTTAATGAGTCAAACCCGCCATATATTATAGCAATAAAAACAATACGCCTGAGATGCACACTCTAATATTTTAAAGACGCTTAACGATTTGCCAAATTTAAGGATTTTTGTTGGTAAATTTACCAAAGGTATTAGGATCACTAAAGTTGTTAGCTAGTATCCCTAAATAATCATACGACGTTTAAAATTTGTATATACCATCATTTATCATCCCTCTGCACCAGTAATCACGCAGCGTTAATACGTCAAGCTTTACCATATGTATAGCCTCAAAAATTAAGATTTCAAAAAAATGTTGTTAATACCAAGTTTCCGGTTTCTTTGCTTCGTGATTCTTTAGATAACCGAATATGTAGAGTCCATTCGGTGTAGAAGTGTTGTTAACTGACAGCTATCAAAATATATTAAATGGTTAAAAGAAAAACACAATTAAAAAATTTTTTGTGTAAGTTTTGACCGCAAACATAATTATCTCGTCAATCTTATCTTTTGGTGAATGGGTACATAAGTGTGTCTGGTATCTTTGCTAGATGTCACCTGTACTCCTATTATAGATGGAATATAGGTTACACTGTATAGTGTGTCAGGTTCACTGCGGATGTAAAATAAATGTTACGGAGCTCCGCACGGACTTTCTCGCTCTATTGTTTAAAAATGGAAATATTTACTCAAAACTCTTAAAATATGTTAATCAAAGTAATATACACAAGTAAACCTAAGAATATATTGCACTATCCTTATGTAAAACATTATTTGAGTCGCGGTTTTAAATTTTATAATTTTATTTTTAAAGAATTAATGTCCTTAATTTTATTTTTGTACCGGTAAAAAGATCAATATTGGGTCCACAAGGGTCAACACTTCGTATTAAAATTTCGACTTTCGATTAAAATTTTGGACATTTTATTAGTTTTTGCACATCTTAATGTCATCGCATTGCTATTAAATTCCTCATTTATAAATTTTGATCAAACAAAATTGTAAATATTGATTATTGTGTCCAAAATAGAGATTATCATTGTTGTGCTCACATTTTTCCTAAGAGGTTTAAGGGAAAATAACATTAATATTTTGAGAGACTTACTTATATTTAATTACTCTATGGCATTGGAGAACTATTACGTTAAAACTATCTTTACAACTAAAGCTCACAAAATTGTATTCATATATTTGCCAATATCTCAGAATTTGTTGGTTTTATAAAAATACATTCCATACAAAAGTAATTTATTTTTAATAGGACTACAATTTTGCAAAGATACGTTATTTAGTATCTCAAATAGTTGCGGAGATACGTAAATTTCAGATTCTGTAATGTATCCTAAAATTAATTTTCACGGGAAAGTGAAAATTGTCAGTTTATTTATAATCTTATTCAACAACTAGATACGAATTTTAATTAAAATCGTTAAGCCCGATTTTGAGAAAAAACAATTTTTTCTTTTTTTTTTCCTTCATTAACTACTCTTAATTTTAAGTTTAAACAGACACACAGACAGACGGCATTGCAAAAAGCACTTTTTAAGGTGCGGCGGGTCATGGGACGTTGACATCCATCAACATTTCACGGTAGACTTTTTATGGTCGAAATACTTTACCTTTAGTTTTCGAAAAGTTAAATATATTTTCGTATAGCTTGAAAGTTATTGGTTTTACCAAAATATGATTTTATTATTATTATTATTATTATTATTATTAGAACCGCGCCTTACTACCCGCTCTGGTTATACGCACTTATTGCTAATGTGTAATGGTAGGGTGATTGTGAGATGAAATGGAGGACCTACAGTTTAACGTGGGATCCGAACCAAGGTGGAGGCCTGGCGTTCCCCAAATTCACAAGTTGTGATTAATATACGTCTTGTCAGAGGTGAGGGAAGAGTTTGGTAATCAGATGAATATGTGCCAGGACCGAGGATTGAACTCCGGACCCCAGAAAAAAAGTCCAACACCTTACCTCTAGACCATCAGGTCACCAAATGTAAAAATATGCTTTGATTAAAATATTTATATTATAAATAGACCTACATATTTGTAATGATAAGTAATATCATTTCTCAAATAGTTTCAAAGATATGATACAAAATGAGAAATACGCATCTGACCGGAGCCCTTAAAGTCATTTTGCCGAGAGTAGCCATTTTGTTTGGAATATTTATAAATGCTTAGCAATGAAATTTAATCAAAATCGTAAGAGCCGATTTTGAGAAAATCGACTTTTTCTAGGTTTTCCCATCAGAAAACTAGCCTTAAATTGAGGGTTAGATATACAATTCCATAAACTCCTTTGGGAAACCCTAAGAAAACCCTAGATACCAAGTCTTAGCCCAATCGGTTGAATAGTTTAGGCTCTAGTTGGAGGTACAAACAGACAGACAGACGGAAATTCAAAAAACCCTTTTTTTGGATTCGGAGGGTCATGACGCTTCGAGATTCATCAAAATCTCGAGTTCGATTTTTCGACGATCACAATACTTTCTCTACCTGTAAGATAGCGAGAAAGTATAAATATTCTAAGGTGCAGGAAAGGAAGATTTCCCTGACTTATTATTTAAAATTTAAATTTGAATTAATAGGAGAATAAAACGATTGATCACGCGGTTTAAGACATAATATTTGCAAAAAACCATCATTTTACTGTGATTTAATATAAAAATATTACTTATGTGTTAATATGACGTCTAATTTTTATACATGCTGGATTTTGGCACATCGGTACTTTGGTTTGGCGTGATTGAACCGAAAACAAACACACACACAAGATTTAATTTGAATATATGATTAGAATGTCCGTCCTGAGGGTGTAAGGAACATGATTGAAAACCGTGTGTATGTTAAAGTGAAAGTGGGAGACGGGACGATTGACAGTAATGACCGCGTTTTCCGGAATTCGATGCTCTACTCTGGTGGATGTCGGAAATGAAATTCCTATCACCGTCTTTCACCAGGTGTGTATCTGTAATCGAAAGGTCCAAAATGGCGAACACCAGTAATCGTGAGGGTACACCTGTGTATGTTGAAAATAAAGGAAGTTTGTACTGCGCATTCTGTCTGCGCATCTATCAGGGCAACATAAACCACGTGGTTTGGGGATGGCGTGCTGCTGTAGTTGTCCTGTGTATTGTGCCGTGTGTTTGTGTACTATTGAGAATGAACTCTGTAGTAACCTAATGTATCCTAACCTAATACATCCTAATATAATCCAACCTAATTTATCCTAACCTAATCTATCCTAACCTAATATATTCAAACCTAATAAATCCTAACCCATCCTTATCTAACCAACTCTAACCTAATATAACCTAACCAAAATAGCGTTAAACTATGGTGGCCTTATTTTTGTTTGTAAGTGTGTAACGAACGACCTGTGTGGTGTAATTATTTGTAACTTCTCTATAATGGGGCGTTTGGTTCTAGGTTACAATTACAGGTAGCTGTAGTGAAGTTAGATCGTTGATTTAAAAAAAACTAACAGGTTGTAGTTAACGTCGTCCAGAAATCACCGATGGATGCTAGGAGCTAACATTAATTTCCGACATCCACCAATTAAGAGCAGTGCGTCCCAGAAATCACGGTCATTACTGGCAATCGTCACGTTTCCAACTTTCACGGTAACATAGACATCGGTTAAGCGGTTTTCAAGTTTATCATGAACAGAAAATAAACAAAGACTCAAACAAACCTCTTTATATAAGTGAGAGACGATACTAATAACACCACCCAGATTGTTTGCTGGAACACAACTATTATAATGCGCCTATTGGAAACTAAACATGTTTATTTTCAAATAATAATACTAATCACTGCGTCTTACTACCCGTTTGGGTTATACGCTTAAATACTAATTACGATAATGGGTTAGGAATTGGGAAGGTTGTATATAGAGGAAGTGAACCCACATTTGCGTGGAGGAAGAGTGGACAACCATTTATAAAAACCCTCTTAGTTCACCCGAGCGTGATTCAAACCTTAATCTCCCCATCCTGTGCAGTCTATCTCAACAAAAAAAACAAGCGCGATAGCTAACTACACCACTGAGGCAGGTTTTAGTTTCAAAGATGGATTTGTTTTATATATGATTTCATATTCCCTTAACTATTTAACATGCACCAATGTATGTGTTGTATTATTTAATTATTAAATTTTATAGTACTACAATTTGACACAAATCTTCTTGATTATCAATGTTATAATTAAATTTTACAATATTATATGGTCTAGATAACAGGGCATTAAAATAGTTTTGTCATATTATAGTGTATTGTTATTCTACTCATTCTCTAAAAGGGATATATAACATTATCCAATTCGTAAAAAATATTAGGAAAAATTTGGAATATAACATGACGGTTCATCAATTATACATAGATATTAAAAAATCTTACGATTAAGTTAAGAAAAGTAAACTATACAAAGTTTTAGTTTTATTTGGAATGCCCCAAATAAACTTGTCACGCTAAGGCTAAGGCCACACGAGCGATTTTTCCCGCCCAGACCTAAGCTACAAATGTCGCGGCTGCAAAAGTCGAACAGGGGATGCTAGACGGAGCGATTAAAGAAGCGTAGTCACAGCTGCAAAATTTATTTAAAAAAAGAGAGAGAGGCTACACAGAGCGACAAAAACCGCTTGTCACACCTCTTCAGTATTTTCTGCATCTCAGTCTGGCAAACATCGTTCCTTATTAATAATAGGCCTACCAGGTAAAATGAATTGCCAAACCAAGCTGTGTGATGTATGTGTAGCTGCAACAGCATTGATTGTAG
>CABFVX010009839.1:0-16605 GCA_902151425.1 Timema shepardi | reverse complement strand
CAGGAGGACTAGTTGGTTTCTAAGGGTGATATAGGCCATTGTCTCTTACCCACGGGTTGCTGTCCTATATACACAGGAGGTCTAGTTGGTTTTAAGGGGTGAGATAGGCCATTGTCTTATGTGCTCAGGAGGACTAGTTGGGTTCTAGGGGTGAGATAGGTCATCGTCTCTTACCCACGGGTTGCTGTCCTATATATTCAGGAGGTCTAGTTGGTTTCTATGGGTGAGATACGTTGTTGTCTTATGTTCTCTGGAGGACTATTTGGGTTCTAGGGGTGAGATAGGTTGTTGTCTTATGTTCTCTGGAGGACTAGTTGGGTTCTAGGGGTGAGATAGACCATTGTATCCTACCCACGGGTTGCTGTCCTATATATTCAGGAGGTCTAGTTGGGTTCTAGGGGTGAGATAGGCGGTTGTCTTATGTTCTCACGAGGACTAGTTGGTTTCTAGGGGTGAGATAGTTCATTTTCTTATGTGCTCAGGAGGTCTAGTTGTTTTCTAGGGGTGAGATAGGTCATTGTCTTATGTGTTCAGGAGGACTAGTTGGGTTCTAGGGGTGGGATAGGTAATTGTCACTTACCGACTGGTTTCTGTCCTATATACTCAGGAGGTCTAGTTGGTTTTAAGGGGTGAGATAGGTCGGTGTATTATGTTCTCAGAAGGACTAGTTGGTTTCTCTCTCTTTCTTTTCTTCTTCTTGGTGGAACCAGGTATTCTTTGTAGACGTACCTTTCGGAGCAGTGTTTGCATGTATGATCTGTGTGTACACATGTTCAGAGAATTTGTTTGTTAGTGGGAAAATGGTCCGCAAATTCCTACCTCACCTGGGCTTTACTATATAGTTTAGGTTATAGCTTGACTTTGTGGTGTTGAGAGTGGTATTGATCTTTGATTCTTGTGAAACGCTCTTCCCAGGTAGTAGAGATGCATTCATAGAACTTCCAGTAGTATACCACGTTGAGAAGGAGACACAACATATACATATAATCATTATTTTGTGAATACTTTAAACTATTTCAATATCTAAAATTAAAATCGTATATGGTTCTAACTAATGTATACTATCATATTCTGAAAATTGAAATATGACACCTGGACACGGGAATCTATGAGGGACTATCCCCACTAAAATGCATTAACAATAGTTTCGGCTATTTGTTTCATTAATATATGCAATCCTGTACAATTATATATATAATTGTCGAATGGCTGGAAATAGGCCAACTACCGAGTCGCTAATGGCTGCGTTGTCTGATGGCTGTGATCTTATATAATCACATGTTTATAAGCTGACGACTTCCGCACGTCCATCTTAGACCCTGCCTTAAACTATGTGTGAAGAATGAACATGGGTACGGTACGAATCCTGGATAGCTCAGTGGTAAGAGCATTGACGTACTAAGCCGAAGGTTCCGGGTTCGATTCCCGTGTCCAGATTTAATTTTTAAATTTTCATAATATGATATCTAAGAAGAACTTTTACCACTAAAATGCAGTAGCAATAGTTTCGGCTATTTGTTTCATTAATGTATACTAGCTTTAGTATTTTAAAAGAAATAAGGTTGGAACTGAGATAAATACAAAAACTTTGGGTTTAAAAACTATTTTTGAGTGAGTAGGCCTACCCTAAATAGCACTAAAAGCTGTAAGAGGAAGAAAGCAAATATCCATTAATGAAAGCACTAATGAGGTAATTAGTTAATTTTTAATATGTAAAACATTGATTTATAATTAACAGCAGATCAATACACATAGACTTATACTTTTGGATTATTTGAAATTATGTAATAATATTTAAATTTGTAAGAAAGAATATAAGCTGTCGTAATAAATTTTTAATAAATTTTTATTAATATAATCCAGTTTCTAAACTAACATATTGAACGCGCTGCCTACCCAAATAGTAAATATTAATTTAGTATAACAAACAAACAGACAGATTACGTAGAAATGAAGTCGTAAGTATCATATGGTCTGGTTTTGAAATTTTCATGGTTTGAATCCCGGTTTGTTCTAATGAGGGTGTTTAATAACTTGTTTTCCGATCCTTTAAAACATGTGGGTGCATTTATTCTAAATGGTACCATCTTGATCCTGAACTATTAGTGTAAATATGGTTCCAGATATGAAACGCACTGTGCTGTGGACGTGCTGGCTAGTATGTACTTGGACCGTAAGCAACGAAAGCACTTATCATTCCTTGAAACCTTGACGAACCCTAGCAAGTCTCAACTAAGAGAAGAGAAAAAAATGCTTCTCAACCTCCCTTATTTCAACCAGAAACGACATTTCCCTGGGAGGATGACCACTTCTATGTTGAAGGACATGTTCTAGGGAAAATATATTAAAAAACATATAGAATACCTATATATTAAAATAATTTGTTTTATTAGGAATATTATCAGAGAAAATAACTTAGTATAAAACCAAAATGTTTTATCTATAAAGTCACGGCAGGAATAAAATAATATGATTGATTTATTTTGACGGTGTTTGGGTAAGTTTGGAATTAATTTAGTATTTTAAATATATTGTGGATAAACCGTTCTCAATTTCTAAAATAATTAACTTTTTCCCTTAAATGATCCTTTTTGGTAGGATTTAATAATATGTACAGTACATAGATTCATGTAAAAATTCCGTCGTGTTTATTTAAGTTTAAATAAGTTTTGATAAAAAATAAACTAATGCATTTTAATAAACACAAACATACTCATTTTTATGCCAATAAAAAGACTAATGTAAGATCTTAAAGTAAAGCTTTTAGTAAACAAAAGAGAGATTAACGTTTGCTTTAAGAAGATATTAAAGCTTATAGCTCAGTGTAATTGCCTTAGCGTGGTGACATCCCTAAAATATATTTTGATAAGAGTGAACTCTCCCCCTTCTTCCCAAATCTTAATATAAGACATACTCCCTCTCACACACACAAAAATAAAGATTAATCCAAACGTATAACACTAGGTTTAGTGTATTTCAAAAATTGTAGTTTAAACATAATTGGCAATCCTTAATATTGGCTTTATAGAAACTTTGATGTTTTCATAAACTTAATGGTCATTTATTATTTCAGTTTTTATTTCGGCAGTTTTATGAAACAATGTTACCGTATCTTTTTTTGATGGTTCCAATTACCATACTGGATATTAAATATAATTTGTTTTATTGAATTGAGAAAAATGATAATTATAGCTTGCCTAATTACTGTGACATGATATTTTTGTAACAGTGAAGATAAACTTATTAATGGAAAGCTCCCAGAAATTCTTATCTCCAAAAATTTTGCCACTATCTAATGTGCGCTAGATAAAAAATACAAATATATTATAAACAACAATACAATGCCTTATTAGCTTGGGGTATTATTCTCGAAATAGACTGAACTGTCAATAACGGCAAGTTCAGGATTCAAGTCTCGGCTGGATTTACTGAAAATTGTTTTCATAAAAGAGGGGGTCGGAACGAGATTGTGCCGAGCCTCACCTCGTGAGGAAAAAAATTATTTTATAGGTCGGATAAGCATCAAATATTATGTTACAATTCCGAATAATTACGTACAAGCAACGTTGGACACTATATGTTGTTGGGTTGGGGTGGGGGTGGGGGGGTTTCTGAAATTAGTTTAGATAGATTTTCCCGCGTGTTGATCACCAGTCAGTTTTTAAGAAAATTAGGTTTGGTACTATCTCGTCCTGACCCACTTACATAGCTTCCTACTTTCCCTGCAAACAAATTTGAGTACACTTCCTTTAAATTCAAACTTCCTCATTTGCACCCCATTAGTACAAGGTCAAAAGAAGGATAATTTGATAATATAAGCATTTTATGATTGTAAATTTTATTCAATATTGTCAGGCCTATAATATTTTAATAATTTTGATGGGGTTTATAACATTATCTTCATAGTTTGTATTCAATTAATAATGTATACAACTTTAGCTTTGTGATATTGTTGAAAGAAGATGCCAATATCCGTCAAGGAGGCAAATCTCTTTCAAGATACAACCAATGTAACTTTTCACCTTGGGGTCATCCTTTGTTAACATGTTCCTCTATCCGTAAAGAATTGTATAATTAACCACTATAACTACATCACACAATTAATGACAATGGTGACATTGGTTGTTTACAGAATACAATTTTTATAAATACCCATGCTAGTGGGTGAGATCAAAAATATTAAAAAGTTATGCAATTTCTCCAAAAATGTGTGCAGTTCGTTGAATGTAACAAGTGAAGTTGGATGAGATGAACTCTAATATAAAGCTCAGCCATGACTCCCTAAAGTTGTGAGGTTCGTTGAATGTAGCAAGTAGCGTGGCATCCAAAGAATAGGAAGCAAGACGAAATCTCGTAAGGACCACACGCATACAATAATTACGCAAATGGAATTTAGATAAGAAAGGCAGATTATTTTAAAAGGGAATGCACCCATATTAGAGTGAAGAGAGGATATATATAATTTAAAAAAACACCTCACGACACACAAATGGTATTCTAACCTGGATCTTCCCGCCAGCGTCAATTCGGTCTATTGCTATGGTGGGCTCCCACTATTAATCTATCATAGGAACATTTGTTAATTGGAATATATTCCCATCTGTATGAACGACAGCAGTTTTTAAGCTCGTCTAGTTGTCGAAAATGGGAGGTCAGAGTCTTAGTCCAGGCAGGAAGCACAGCAAGTAGATTTGTATATATGGTTTTACACACTCCCTCTACGTGAATGAGGGTACATTTATTATAAATCTTAACTCTTTCATCCTAAGCACATAATAGCAATTCAATGTATCTAGCCTATACGAAAAATTAAACATGTTTTAAGCAACAACAATGCACATTACTTTAATGTTGTACCATTTATAAGTTACTTTTAAATCATACAACCCTATATTTTATAAATAAAACTACTTTTGACATGGGGGTACCAATGCATGGCAACAACATAACCTTTGCCACATGACTATTTCATATTTCACTTTTTTATTGCAATTTTCTACGATTTTCTACGGCGTTGATTTTAAGCCAATTTTAACTTTTTGTATACCCCCCTTTCACTTTTTAAATACCCAAAATCAATATTTTAGATACCCCCTTTCACTTCTCACATAGTTACCCATTAATTTGTCATTCCGTATCTTAGGATTTCAACTTTTATTAAAAAAACTTTCATTTTTTTATGCTCGCCTCCTCACCCTCTTTTCTTCTAGGGGGAAGTGAAAGGTTCCTATTCCAAAATATTGGGGGTAGCCCCTCCCTTGGTACGATGGTTTCCTTTCACTTTTTACATATCCATTTTCCCCTGCTTTATACTATAATAGGATGTTTGTACGACTCAAGTGGATTATCAGGAATGTGCTGGTTTAAAGTTCCTCTTTTATTAGAAGCGGAATAAAGACTATGTTTTACAGACAATGAATTTCACCCTCCCCTTGTCAATTTGGCGGGCATTTGAAGAATATATGGAGTTCCACTGCGCACTAGTGCTGAAGGTCAGTCCCAAATCAAGAAATATTTCGTTGTGACCTATAAATAATACCTGGAGGAATCGCTTGATATGCTGTTACAGGGTTGCGATCCAAAAATGTAGAAAAATCTTCCAGACAGTAACTTAATGGAGTGATGTGGTGCTTCGATGATAGTTTGGCGGGCAATGTTTATGGCAAGAATGGGTTGTAGGTCGTAGCTATGACCTCACCCAGATCATTCACTAGCCCAAATAACGAGTTTGGTAAACATATATTGAAACTACCCCATTGCTTTCAGAACCTTAAGAGCCAGTTTCGGGCGTTGAGGTCACTGGTTTGCATAAGTATATTGTAAAGTATTATCACCACATGCTTCAAATAATCTAAGCGTGAGAAAACTAATACAAACAGCCTTGAAATGCATCCGAGGATCATAAGGTTTATTTTATATTTAAAGGAAAGTTGTAGAATTTAGACCTGGTTACATTTTTCTAGGTATTTTTTTCTTATTTTATTTTGTAGATACGTGAAATTTCTGGAACGACACAATAACACTAACATCATATGGTGAAATATAGCTTACGATGTGCCCTTTTTCTTGGTTTTTTTTCCCTTTCTTCAATGGCACTGAAGACATTTACTTCAATCCACTAGNCTGAAGACATTTACTTCAATCCACTAGGAACAATCGTACCCGATTCACTTCAGATGCTACTTTCTTGATACTACCATTCGTTCAATCCAGTTCTAAACCACATAACCTAGCCTTAACTAATCGCGAGTCTCGTATACGAGGTAACCGAGAAGAAATTTATCTGTACTTTGATTTAAGTATTTATATTCAGAAGAAAACTAAACGGAAGCTTATACAAAGTAACGTTGTCTGAGTTTAACACTCTAAATAAAGAAAAGTCTGTGATATAGTTATAAATGGAATTCACCCGTGCCAATTGATATACAGGGAAAGTCATAAACAAATGTTCTAATGTTTTAGGAACGTGAAAAAACACAAAATGTGAAGACAGAAGCTTGCATATAAAATAAAACCAGACTATCGTGTAGGCGTGCTCAAGCCGAAGGCCATGGTGTAGCTAATTTTGTACCACAAACCTGGTAGTACCATTTTGTCATTTGCTGGCATATGGTCTCCCACCATTTGCCCCATATATCCTGAGTTATGAGTTTTACTCTTGGTATACAATCGCTATATAATGTCAAAATCTTCTGTACAACATAAAGTAAATTTACACTAAATGCCAATCTATCCTCTCTTTCCCTGTCCATGATACCCACGTGACTAAGAATTAATTGAAACTCCAGTGCGTAATCCCTATCTCGGAGAGAGGTGCTCTTATCAAGTATTTAAATTTTTATTGGATGCGATGGAAGTCTTTACAAGCCGTTTATAGCCTCCAAAGGGCTACGGGAGTCGTACAACACCGTTTCTGGTTGAGGACGTAAGAGAAAAGACACATTCTAATTCCTGTAGAATAGCAAATGTTTCCACTGTAAATATTGACGAGTTGGAATGTAGTCTATATTTCTGACCAAAGTGAATACTATTGTCCTAAAATGTCGCACCCACTAAGGCTAGGTCCCTTCCCCTCCCGGCACTGTCTGTAAATATGAGTCTGTTTCTATTTCATCTTTCCTTCATATATTTTACTGAATTTAATTTGTGCTCGATAGAAAGAGTAGCTCTTTTTTCTCCCGGTTCAGGAATAGATAACACCACTGGCACTGACCAAAGGGGAGCATGCCCTCTCCTGGACAGGATAAGGATGATAAAAAATATACTGATGCATCTCATTCAAACCAAAATAACTATCTACCAAAACTGGGCATGTTTATTTTAACCAATATTGTTTAGTCTTGAAATAATTTGTATGGATACGAAGTCCACCCCACAAAGAACTCGAGGTTGAACAACCTTTAATTTAAAAAAAACTTTTCTGCCAAAATCTGGTAACTAATAAATAAAGGTTGGTAACCCCCCGCTTCAGTGAGTAATACATTGGTAAGGTGATTCATGACAAGCACCCAGATACTGTCTTGCCGCCACATTTTGGATCTTGTTTATCTTTGATAGTATATACCATGATACATTGTGATAAAAAAAACCCATCATAACTCTAATCGAGAACGTATGAGCCCCAGGTACATTTTTAGCATTGTATTTGGGTGAGAGACACACCGATAACATATTATTGATAAACCTATCACAAATTGTAAACCATTCTTAAAAATAATGGAGCCAAGAATGCTTTATGCCATGCATAAAAATCACATCATTAATTTATAATAACTTAGCTCGATATAATTCATTATATAATTTAACTCAGTTATATCGTACTCTATGTCAAGTGAAGATGACCGCACAATATTTAGTGACATTTAGAGTTAAAGAGTGAAATATCAATTAATTTGAAACCAAAGGAATCACTGATTGTAGTTTACCCACCCCTTATCTCACGCTACAAGATGGAACGTATATTATCACGAAGTTTTATTAAGTATTACTGTTTTTTTAATTAGACAACAGAGACCAGAAAAATTACTACAGCCACAAAGAATGGCCAAGCCACCAGGAACAAGAATGTTGTCAATACATCTCTTATTGATTTGGAAAATGTGAATCTAGCTCCATAGCCTAAAAAGCTTGGTCTAATTAAAAATAATTGTTAAAGCAATGGAATAGGATTTGAATTTACATACTTAATAAAATTGTTTCCCGGGGATCAGCTATGCAAAGATCAAAGAGGGAATCTTTGTAGGACCACATATAAGATAGCTGATTCAAAATAATAGCTTCGATGGTCAATTTAACTAGACTTTAAAAGCTGCATGGGAATATTTCAAGGTTATCTATCAGAATTTCTTAGGAAAACATAAGGCATACCCCTACAAAAACAACAATGGATGAGCTGTTAAAATCTTACAAAACCATGGGATGTAACGTGACTTTAAACATTAAATGTCTTGGAATCATACTTGTATTCCCAGAAAATCTTGGAGCAGTCAATAACTAACATGGCAAATGGTTCCACCAAGACATTTCCGGAACATAAAAAGTGTACCAGGACAGCTGTAAACCAAATAGGCTTTCTAAATATTGTTGGACCCTTAATAAAGATATTCCTGAGCTGAAATACAGTATGAGAATCCTACCTTTGAACTGAGATAATTATTTACTATGTGTGTGTTGAAGATACTAAATGGAACTTGAAATTTAAGTGGCAGTCACTCAAAATCCGTACTGATAGAAAAATAATTCGAAACAGACAGAAATTTTAAACTTATCTAAATATTTACAAGTGTACTGATATTAACATAAATCTAGTATAACATAATTTAATGAATATCCTTTATTAGTCTATTGAAATTATAATACATTGTCACATCCCCAATGTGCCTTAACGATAACAATATAAATTTAAATAGATCAGACTTAATGAACATGTAGAATCAGTCAATATTCCAAATTGGCTTGAACTGAACATTATAATTTATATACCGGGCTTTACGAGCATATACAAACAAAAGTAAAAAATTAACACTTTTCATAACTTGGCTGAAAATATTTGATACCATGATCAAGTATATGGATACAAAGTTAAATTTAGAAAACACAGAGTCAGAAAATGTATGCTGAAATATTAATTTAAAAAAATATATGCTATAGCATCTCCCTCTTAGCCTCATATACAAGTGATGTGTACCCTAATGATAAAGTAGGTAGAAAGTTCCCTCTTCTTTGGTTGTAGCTCCCTTGTATAATTATGATAGACTACCAGGGGTAATTTAGGACCAAACGATGACCACGTACCTAGCACTGATCCTTATAATCACCGGTCAGCTGGGGAAAACCCCTAGCCTTGGCCATCTTCTATCAAACAACTGGTAAAACCTCCTTGCCTTGGTCATATTCCGTCACACGACTGGGAAAAACCCTCGCCTTGGCAATATTCCGTCAAAAAACTTGTAAAACCCTCTCACCTTGGCCATCTTCCATCAGACAGCTGAGAAAACCCACCTCACCTTTGCCATCTTCCATAAAAACACTGGTAAAAACCCATCTTTCATCAAACAACTGGTAAAAACCTTTATACTTGGCCATCTTACATAAAACAACTGGAAAACCCTCCTCGCCTTGGCCATCTTCCATCAGCCAAATGGGAAAACCCCTCGCCTTAGCAATCGCCCATAAGACGACTGAGAAAACCTGCTTGCCTTGGCCAGACAGCTTCCATCATAAAACTGATAAAAACCTCTTTCCTTGGCCCACTTCCACCAGACAACTGGGGAAAAAACCCTTGCACTAGCCAGCTTCCATCATAAAACTGAGAAAATACCCTCGCCTGGGCCAGCTTCCACTAGACAACTGGTAAAACCCCCTTGCATTGGCCAGCTTCCATCAGACAACAGGGATAAACCCCTTGCCTTAGCCAGCCAGCTACCATCAGACAACTGGTAAAACCCCCTTGCATTAGCCATCTTCCATCAGACAACTGGTAGAACCCCCTTACATTGGCCAGCTTCCATCAGTGGGAGTAGTTGGCTCCATCTCCCGTGAAAGCTGGACGCTCATTAAAAGGTGTTAACCCCTCGAAGGTCAGGCGCCTAGCCTCGGGTATCAATCTAAAGGGGCTTTCAACCTGAGTTGCCCAGCGGGAGCCTCGTGGAGATAACATGACCAGTTTTACCTGAAGGCACTAACAACCAAGTGCTTAATGTGCGGCGTGTGTGGCGTGTGTGGGAGTTACCCACTCCCCCATTATTTACTCCCACACAGATGACCTCGAAACATATTTAGCCACCCTTCAGGTTAAACCCTCTGGACGCCACCCGTGGGCCACCACCACTCTGCCAGAATTGCTGGATGAGAACTATCCCTCAATCAGAGAGGGGGAGCTTCTTGTCCCGTCATAGTCAGGGCAGCCGCAATGAGGACGAGCTCATCTCAGACCCATTAGCTTCCAACACCAACACGGTGATCACTTCACATGACAGGGGCAATAGGGGCGGAACTTTATTTGTTGAAAGGGGGCAAAGGAAAAACAGTTGTATTGAGGAACTTGCCTTTCACTTTCATCCCTTCACCCCCCAATAAATGTTTGATAATTGAATGTTCCTGAAAGATAATTGGAGCAGTTTTCCTCATAATTTGTTTGAACTCAGGATATTTCTGGAAGCTATATAGAGTAGTCCACCTTCAGAAAAATTTTGAAAATTGTATGTATCTATTTTGAATAGTCCTCGGCTTTGATTGAAAAGAAAATAGATTCTTCTTAAAGTTATTTAAATTGGCACTTAACTAGAAAATATATGTAATTCAATTGTCCCTTAAAGCTATTTAGAATGCTTAGCTTGATATATTTTTTTTCGATTAAATGCCTCTAGATGCTATATGTAGATGCCTTCTATGGCAAACTTTTGAAAATTTAATGCATCTAGAAGTCATTTGGAGTTTAATTTAAGGACACATTTCAGATTCAAATTCAGATTCAATAATATTGGAGGATTTGAAATATATCAAGATTTATTATATTGAGAAGGGAGGCAAATTTATTCCAAAAGGGAGGAATATAGTTCTTTTCAGAATCGGCAATACCCCCTGATCCTCATCCCCGTTTACGCTGCCACTATACAGGAGGAATGCTTATATCACACCTCTGTATGTAATGACTTTAAGGTCATCCACTAAGGGATTGTGCACCATCTCCCCCCATAAATGGATCTAGCTCCACGCATATAAGTAAGGTACATTTGCTTCCGTTCCAACCAAGCTGCTTGGTGCCCCAAATAGCAGAACAGCTTGTGAACAAGAAGGGATCAAGCACCCAAAATATGGCGCTCCTGGTGACCAAGAATGGATCAATGCCCCGAGAGGTGGAACTACTGACGACCAAGAAGAGAGCAAGTACCCTGAGAGGTGAAACTCCTGACGACCAAGAAGAGATCACGCACCCCGATAGGTGGAGCTCCTGGTGATCAAGAAGAGATCAAGCCCTCTGTGAGGTGAAACTCCTGACGACCAAGAAGAGATCAATTGTTCTGTGAGGTGGAAATCCTGACAAACAAGAATAGCTCAAGCACCCCGAGAGGTGGAACTCCTGGTGACCAAGAAGGTATAAAGCATCCCAACACAAGGTGCTCTATAGCCTCCCTCTGAATGATGCCATTAGTGCAAGCACGCGCAGTGAGCATTTTGGAACACTTAACTTTTCATCACTGGGTAGCCCGATAACACCACCCCGTGCTTTCCTAGCCCTTGGCGGGAGGAGTTGACTCCTCCTTGAGCGCAATACCAGCGTCATGAGAGGAGGTAAGAAACTCAACCATATACTTAGTAAGAGTTTCCAGAAACACGGTGCCTAAGTTTTCAAATGGGGACCTCGTGTAAGTGTCCTGACAAGTTATTCCGGGATAAAACTGTAAACGCAATACCAACTGATTACTGTACGGTGGGTGGTGGACATCACATTCCCCCATCCTCATACAGATGACTCTATCTATACCTACTGGGATTCAGCCGCCCAAACACGCTGACCAGATGGTCGTGACCACCGCCCAGACAAGCAAGGAAATACATTTTCCAGGGGCTAACAACATAGAGGCACCCCGTACAGATGTTGGAAAAGTATATCTGAGGCAAGCAGATCACTCTTTCCTACGCTCTCTCATCGGGAGAACAACCGAGCCCGGTTAAAAATTATTAATGGGCCCCTTGGAAGATTTAAAAAAATCAAAAGTGGGCTTAAAAAATAAAATTATAAGTTACAACATAGCTTGAGAATTTAATTAATCGTAAGTATTAGAACAATTGAGTATTTTATTAGTTTTTGTACTAAATTATTTCAAATATTTGTGAAAAACATTAACTTTGTGGAATCTGCTTGGATAGAATAAAAATTAGATACTATTTTATTTTAATTATATTTTAGCACCATGTCTTACTACCCATTCGGTACCAGCTTATGTACTAGTTACGCTAATTGTTTTAGGGATTAGGTACTTTATATTTATAGAAAGTGTAGCCACATTTACATGGAGAGAGAGTTGAAAATAAATTTGGAAGCCCCACCACCAGTACACCCGAACGATATTCGAACCTTGATCTCCCCGTCATCGGCAGTCTAGTCTACTGTGATAGTAGCTCGATAGTCCACTACTGAAGTGGACTATTTTTAAGTTTGACTTAAATTTACTATAATATTAAAATACTGAATGTATTTGTTGGTCCAATCCTCACACATCTGTAAATGTAACGAATACCAAGCCGTTTGTTTTTAAAAATTATTGCTGAAAATTAAGAAAGAAGTGCAACTTACATTAGTTTAATCGACTGGCAAAAGGCGTTCGATAGAGTTTAGAGGAAGAAACTGATGGAAATACCTAAGAAGATTAGCATCAACTGGAGGGACAGAAGGCTGATTGCAAACCTGTACCTGGGATTGTGATTTTAAAACTTAAAATGTTAAGTCATTTACAGGGGCGGACCACGGTAAATTTCAAGGGATTTATTTTAGGCGCCCCCCTATGTAACCGGTGGATAATCTAATCCATTCACCATAGGAGTGGCGGTAACTGAGAGCTAGCTAAGCTTACCAGACATGCTCTCATGTATCCATTCGCAAAACCACATGACCTACAAAACCATAGTATATTGATTTGTTTTTACTATTGACAGTCAAAACGTCCACAAAAATAATTTATTTTAAATTTTGTTTTTCTTTCGATCGTTTTTACCATGGTGATTGAACTCTAGGAAAATATAAAAATAATGCTCAAAACTAACAGCTCCAAACCTAGCGTAGCCTAAGCGTGATAAGAAAATAATATGAAGGGAAACTCCAAAAATGGTAACTACACGCAAAAGATTGTATAGAAACCGTTAGGATTCCCAATAAAACTATAACCTGTTTTGTAGACAATGTTTTCCTTTTTTTTATTATAAGTATAACAAACACTTTTATATGATGACCAGTCTACGTTATAATAATGGGAAAAAAAAATAGGGGGGCATTTCTTCAAGATGGTTAATATAAAACGACCTTTTGAGAGTATAACCAAATTCTATTATACTCACCACAAAATTATGCTAATAAATAATTAGGTTAAATCTTATATTAGTATCAAAGAGTGAACGATTAATACTCTTAGCAACGCTACTATTATGCCCAGGCTACGTTAGGCTAGCTTTGTTTGGGGCCCCCTCGAGCTGGCACCCTGCATAGCCACTCTGGTCATTTATAGTTTTTGGAGAGGTCTTTTTACCTTCTGTTTTTACTATTTTTGGAAATTTTGAGCATTTGCGCCCCAAATTCTCCAACTTCCTCTAAGAAATTTCAAATAATATGATTTATTTGGTTACCTCGGGCTGTCTCTCAGCCTGTCTAATATATACGTATATATATACACTGTATTAAATAATATAATTCCTGTCCCACTGCCTAATAACATGATCATTCTTAATCGCTAACACTGTATTAAAGGTTACACTTTTCATCCTTGAAGATAACGTGGATTCATCAGCAATGTTCATACTTTCTAATCGGTAATGTCCTTTATTCCTCAAGAATGCTATACAATATTCAGAGCAGCAATCCATGAGCTGCATGAAGAGTTGAACGTAATCCCGCTACTCTTCATATCCGATGTTATGTTTATTTCTCAGCCCCCCCAGCGTGTAATCCTCCCTTCAAGCAATACCGTTTCAGGCATCCTCCCAATGACTTACGTATACCGGTCAGTTTGATATCCAGAACGTCCTGATACGAACATATGAGGTTAAACAATGCAGGTTAGTCATTTTGTAATGTACCGTTAACAGTATTTTAGAGACTTAGATAATTGACTTTGGTGGTTCCTATCTCGTTGGTTAAGAGTCTTGTACAAATATATACATATATCGAGTGATAATTTAATTATAATTACCTTGACATACGGTAGCTAGCCCCCTTATAATTACTCCTTCCCATACACCAAGTGTATGCATTCTCACCACTTAGCTGAAGACCAACACAGGTTGTATCTTGCATTTATTTGCCTCTTTTAAAACATATGTACTTCACCCACCTCTTTCACTCCAGGGTTTAGCATCTTGGGTCTAACAATCAATGACTGAACCATTGCGGAACAATTCAAGGCAAGTTCAACCCAGTAATTTATTCCACCATGACAAAACCTTACCGGTTTAAATTTGCAATCAAGAAATGACAAAATCCATTCAAGGAACAAGTCATCTCGTGCTTAATTCTAAAATGGTGAGACTTAAAAGATACAAATTTAATGGAAAAGTTTATGTACAATAAGGGTTATAGTTATCAATTATTGGAACAATTGTAGACTCATTCAAGGAAAGAGTCATTCCTTAGTTGATTTTACCATGGTGAGACTTATTCCTATAACGGGCTTAACCTGTCCGACCTTTTTGGGGTATAAAGAATGGTTGAAGCAACTAAACATGGTTAAATAAACACACGTATTATCTATATACTAGTCCTGTAATACATAACAATCTGTGTTATATACCAACATCGTGGTGACTTCATGGGAAGATCACGATCCCATCGGATGAGACACCATTGGAATAGTGGCGGGACCGCGTTACTCAATAATATTGCACTCGACTGACCAGAGTTTCCGGAAAGACTGAAGGCGGCTCTTAGTCAGTCAACTAGGTGGAGCTGACCTTCCAGAACTTCATAGAGTGTCACCCCCCCAACCCTTCACGCTTCGCTTCTACCACTATTTAACTCCATGGGATAGCTTGGCAACAACATGATTGCCTTCGCTAATAGTCTACGAGACAGACATCGCACATCCAAATAACTAAGAAACTGAACAGTGGTGGCCATGCTGTTCACGACGAGGGGTCAGTTCGACCGGAGGAAGTAACAAGGACGGCTATAGATCAAAGGAGGTATAGAAACTAACCTACGTCTTGTCTAGGCCTAGGGATAGTTGTAAGATTTTTAGGAAATAATAGTTATTAGCTGTTTAAGGAATAATTATGATTAGGTGTTTAAGGAATATTTATTCTTAGGATCAGCCGACTTCGTTATGTAAAGTTTATTGCCATTAGTTTAGTTTAAATATTATGATCTTGCACTTCACATAAGCTCCCTGCTGAGTACTCGGGCCAGCGGCGTAAAATGGGAGTGTATCCCACGTCATAACCTGTATGACCATTTACTTACTTCAGTGGTATATTGCTGGGGAAACGATAGTTCTGATAATTCGAGGGCCTTTGGAATGATGCCTAGTTAGGTATGTCTGTTTATATTGAACTCCAGTTGGGGTGTTCAACCTGTGGGTCGCCTCTGCCCCTCCGGCACGGCCCGTGGTAAGGGATATATAAATATATTATTTTTTTTAGTTTATGGTGAACTCCTGTTTGGGTATTCAAACTATGGGCCACTTCCACCCCTCTGGAAAGGCTCTTAATGTTAATTATTTAACCATTAATTCTCATCTTGCTCTTCCTCTGTGAATTTTACTTTTCTGTAGTACCGTTGTCGCTCTAGGAAGCAGAACTTGAATCTGCCCCATACCACGATGCGCACGTCTGTAACTTGTACCTTGCTAACAGGTTAAGCTAACGGATTGTTCCTAACCTTCTAATGAGTTCAAGTTTGACCTTCATGCGCTTCACGCCTTTAAAGCTTCTTGCTTGACACAGTCAAGGCTATAGACCGTACTCTTTGAGATTGTGTACCTATGATGTTTCATGTATTATGTGCAGTTGCACGTCCATTAAATCATTGTTATTTAAACTTATCCTCATATTGTTATTTCTTATATATTTATGTATGTATTGTTCCACCTAAATTATCCCATCGCCGAGGGTAGGGTGGGGTGGTGGTACAATACATATAAAGAGGATTTCTCAAAGTAGTCACCAAAACTTTATGTTCTCAGGGCGAATCTGAATTTTTGAATTTGATAAGGACGTATATATATAATTAGGCCTATTTATTATACTTTTACATACAGGCATGTTTATATAAATAATTATTTTGGAAATATAATAAGTCTTACAAAGAAAGTATAGTAGTATGGGGACCGGTCTATTCGGTGACGTCAGAAATTGTACCGGTATGTTCGGTAACTGTAATTATGACGTATGAGGGTA
>CABFVX010009838.1:0-16615 GCA_902151425.1 Timema shepardi | reverse complement strand
CCCTCCACGCAAATGCGGGTTCACTTCCTCTAATTCAACCTTCCTAATCCCTAATCCATTAGCGTAATTAGTACTTAAAGCGTATAACCCAAACGGGTAGTAAGACGCGGTGCTAAATAATAATAATAATAATATTAATAATCTATAATGTCCTTCACCACAATGTCCATTACCGTGAGGTTTGTAATGTAGCCCCATATAATCTCTGCGATTGGGTGTTTTGGGCACTTCTAGGTTATCCAGAGTAGGACTGGTGGTAGCTGACAACTAGCAAATGTTACCCGATCTACTCTCATGTATACATACGCCAAACCATATGATCTGCAAGACCATAATCATGTTTGAGCTGCCGTCATTTTTTTGGAATTCAAAACTTTCAAAAGAAACCATTTGCGTGTAATTGTTATTTTTTCTTTTAAACATTTAAACGATAATAATAATAATATTTAGCACCGCGTCTTACTATTCGTTCGGGTTATACGCTTTAAGTATTAATTACGCTAATGAATTAGGAATTGGGAAGGTTGAATTAGAGGAAGTGAACCCGCATTTGCTGTGGAGGTAGAGTGGAAAACCATTTAGGGAAAACCACCCCCAGTTCACCCGACCGAGATTCGAACCTCGATCTCCCCGTCCTCAGCGGTCTACAAGTTATTAAAACATGAACTTATGGCTGTTTTGTTTTTTAAGTGGTCGTGGTCACGAGGTCAATACGTCAGTCTCATCTGGGTTTTTTTTGAGTGGTTTGTTTTACCGGTGGTAAGTTCTTCTGAGACCAACCTGTTCGCGAATGTCGACGAGTGACTTCTGGTTCCGTGAGCCTGTCTAACAGAAGCTACGAGGATGATGATGTGCGGCAAGAAGCCAGTCTCCAGGGGAATTGTCTTGTCCGTTATTCGTGACATCGTACCGACACAGGCCGACAAGGCTGACGTGAGATACCCTGTAAGTAGGCCCAAGCTGGGTATCGACCCTGAGGTCATCTTGCGAAGTTCTACGCCGGTAGAAACAACAATCATCTGAGATATCGTACCAATAGACTATCAGCCCAGACACGCGGTGGATTTATAACGTTCCTCTAGTAGGAGAACAAACCGGAGAGTAGAAAAATAGTAGGAGAACAAACAGGAGAGTAGAAAAATAAAGTCGCAATACCATTTGTGTTGTGCCCCCCCCCCTCCCCCCACTATTTAAAATACATCATTCGATTCACAAAAAAAGTATTCTACGCTTCTCCAACAGTTATTATTATTATTATTATTTAGCACTGCGTCTTACTACCCGTTCGGGTTATACGCTTATGTACTAATTGCTATGGTGGTTTTCGGGATTAGGAAGGTTATATTTAAGGAAGTGTACCCGCATTTACGTGGAGTTAGAGGAGAAAATCACTTTGGAAAACTACCCCCGGTATACCCGACCGAGATTCGAACCTCGATCTATCCGTCATCGGCAGTCTAATTTACTACAAGAGTAGCGCGTTAGACCACGCGGCCACCAAAACGGGTAGTTTTGTTGTTAATTCCGGTAAGCTACAAACTCGTGTACTGTTAAAGGTTTTGTGTATATTTAACCTAATAGCGACATTTGTTTGGTTTTACATCAGCTACCTTGACCTTGACAGCCACCTTAGTTACCTGCCATTTATCTAACATTACCTATTTTTGATATGGTTACGTAGCATTTGGCAGTAGTTTAAGGTTATTATAAATATTTATAGTCATATTTTCATGGAAAGGGATTTTTCAGAAAACACACACTTATTTTTTTCTGGGCAATATTGATAACATTTTACTATATTATTATTATTATTATTATTATTATTATTATTATTATTATTATTAGTATTAGTATTATTATATAGGTATTGATCTAGTAAAAACAAAATTAAACTGTCAAAATGTTCCTTTCTATCTAAAAAGGTATGTAGTTATACCTCCACAATGTCGGACTGCGACTACTCTCAAGTTAATCTAAGATCGCATCGGTGATCATATGGTCTAACGCATCACTCTCGTGCTAGACTGAATTGATGGCGACAGAGAGTCCGGGGTTCTAATCCCAGTTGGGGGAGAATCTCCTTAATGTAGGTCCGGACTAAGTTATTCTGGTTTTGAGTTTATCTCTTATCAACCACACACCTCCATTTGATCTTGACGTGTTCTTTTAGAACACAATATTATTTCACCATACAACTTATAATCAATATGAACTTAGTTAATTACTCAACTTAGAATTCACAAGTAACAGTTAACATGCAACTTAAAATATTAATTTAATTAAACCAGCACGTGCAACTTAGAATCATAATTAAAATAGTTCAGTACTCAACTTAAGATTGCACCTGACAGTTTAACATGCAACTTAGAATGCCAACTAACTTAAACCAACGTGCAACTTAGGATCAAAATAGTTCAGTACTCAACTTAGATTCCACCTAACAGTTTAACATGCAACTTAGAATGTCAACTAACGTAAACCAACGTGCAACTTAGGATCAAAATAGTTCAGTGTTCAACTTAAAATCCACTTAACAGCTTAACATGCAACTTAGAAAACCAATTAACTTAAATCAATATGCTACTTAGAACCCTTATTAAAATAGTTCAGTAATAAACTTAAAATCTACTTAACAACTTAACATGCAACTTAGAATATCAATTAACTTAAACCAGCATACAACCTAAAATCGTAGTTAAAATATCTCAGTACTTAACTTAAAAATCCACTCAACAGTTTAATATGCAACTTAGACTATCATTTAACTTCTACTTATGACTA
Source organism: Timema shepardi (assembly GCA_902151425.1). Classification (NCBI taxonomy): domain Eukaryota; kingdom Metazoa; phylum Arthropoda; class Insecta; order Phasmatodea; family Timematidae; genus Timema; species Timema shepardi. The sequence goes on along the minus strand of CABFVX010009838.1, from coordinate 13,834 downwards.
AACAAACTAACTTAGCCTAATTAGGCATAACACAGAAATTCTACCGATAGTAATCGGGTTATTTATTGTATAATGTAATAAAAATATTTTTTTTGTGAAATGAAAATCCTTTTCCCTTCACATAAAAGTAATCTATGGGAATGGGTGGATAATTCCGAATTCCCCGCGCCCCTCTTAGAAAAACACTTCAAGCCATATTGCAACAAATTGTATCAAGGGTTGATTTGATCTTGAAGCTGAGGTAATAATAATTAACTCTCTGCCATTGGCTTTTTTTTTAACTCTCCAATTAACTGACACGTTTCCTCTTCGTAGTTCGTAAATAACGTTCCAATCTACAGGGAGAGATCTTCTCCTTGGAGTTACAAACTTAACATTATCTTTGGACGCGGCTTACTCTTCTTGATAAAACATTATTTATCCCAATGGTCTTGGGGTAAAATGTTAATGGGTTCAAAACCAACCGGGGTCAACGGAAATCTCTTGTGAGATAAAAACTCGTAGCACAACTTCCTTCGGGCTTTGTTTATTACTATAAAATAATATAGTGGGCTTTGTTTATTACTATAAAATAATATAGTGGGTTTTGTTTATAACTATAAAATAATATAGTGGTCTTAGTTTATTACTATAAAATAATATAGTGGGCTTAGTTTATTACTATAAAATAATAAAGTGGGCTTTGTTTATTACTATAAAATAATGTAGTGGGCTTAGTTTATTTCTATAAAATAATATAGTGGGCTTTGTTTATTACTATAAAATAATATAGTGGGCTTAGTTTATTACTATAAAATAATATAGTGGGTTTTGTTTATAACTATAAAATAATATAGTGGGCTTAGTTTATTACTATAAAATAATATAGTGGGCTTAGTTTATTACTATAAAATAATGTAGTGGGCTTATAAAATAATATAGTGGGCTTTGTTTATTACTATAAAATAATATAGTGGGCTTAGTTTATTACTATAAAATAATGTAGTGGGCTTTGTTTATTACTATAAAATAATATAGTGGGATGGAATTCGACTACCTACTCTTACTATTTCAAAGTAGCACTAGAGACAATTTTCTATGAATACGCCTTTATCTCCTTCCGCTAGCGGTAGTACTGTCCCACACTTCAGAGCATGATGAGTCTTTAAGAAAGCTGCCCCAAAACTATTCGGCTAATTTAACTATTAATTTATATTTTAGACCTGATTCAGTGGTCGAATGGTCTAAGGTGTCACTCTCGCAATAGACTGAACTGCCGACGAGGGGAATATCGGGATTCAAATCCAGGTCAGGTGTAATGAGTATTTTCCTAAATGATTTTACCCTCTCCCTTTACGCAAATGTGGGTACACTTCATCTAAATTCAACCTTCCTCATGCTTAGCACATAATTGTAATATTTATACAAGCGTATAATCCGAACGGGCAGTAAGACGCGGTGTTAAAATAAAACATACCGTAAATGAATGTTTTAAACCCCAAGGATTATTATTAAAGGTTCACTCCGGGAACTTACAAAGGGAAAAAAAACATTCGCACTAAATGCACCAACTGAGAACCAAACCTCGATTTTTCCCTTCACTAATGCGAGACGGACCACTCAAATTGTGCGGAAATCGATGAGAGTGGATGTTTTGTACGGCTATGTTATTATTAGCACCACGTCTTACTACCCGTTCGGGCTATACGCACTTACGCTAATGTGTAATGGTAGGGTGATTGTGAGATGAATTAACGTGGGATCCGAACCACGGTGGGAGGCCTGGCATTCCACACATTCACAAGATGTCTTGTCAGAGGTGAAGGAAGGGTTTGGTACTCAGATAAATCTGTGCCGAGACCGAGGATTGAACCCCGGACCGCCAGCACAGAAGTCCGACACCTTACCCCTAGACCACCAGGTCACCCTGTACGGCTATACTTACTACCCCTTCTGATGTACACTGATGGGGTGAGGATTTTGAGTGACGCTTACAAGATTATTTTTGTAAAAAGTAAAAACACAAAACAAGTTACTTAGAATCAGGAGGTAACTGTTTCTTGACCAGCTTACTTTGTTTAGTTATAAGGAAGACGATGTGGGTTTGAAGTTTACTTTGAGAATGTCGGTATCTACCGAAGAGAGCCAACAAATACAGACTTTTGAAAAGAAAATAGTTTTGAGCTTAGAATTTTTTTTGTAAATAACGGGACCCACCTTTCGTTATTCCAGTATTTTTTTAAAAAGCTTTTTTCTGTTACAAACTCTTTCAGGACATCACAAGAATCGAGTGGCCAAGTCTGATGACATGAATGGATGGTGACAGAATTATAGTGAGATAATTTATCCCCCTTAACAATGGCCTAGTTGTATATGATGTTAGACTTGTATTGGACTTGATCGCCTTTGACGAGGGAATTTTGGATTCGAATACCAGTTCCTGAGCACACAAATGAGGGATACATTCCCTATAATCTAACCTTCTCATTTATTTAAAAAAAAATCCATATAGATACTTAATATTATTATCTTGTTAAATTATTTATCTCCAAATTGTTTACATACGCGCTCGCATAACTGGGGTATGGATGTGTATGTTTTAATTTTTTTTTTCTCCTTTATATCATTCTGCTTATCTCACCCGACCGGGATTCGAACCCCGATCTTCCTTTCGACCACCGAGTAGGTCTCCGATTTGTTAAATACATTAAAACATTTTGAAAAATGTTTTAATCAAGGTCGGTTTCTCAAAGATTTTAATTGTAAAAGCTGACACCTTCCTTCATAAACAACGACGAGTATTTATCCATCAATATGACTTTTTTAAATTCCTTATGTCAAGAGAAAGTATTGTGATCGTGAAGGGAAAAAAACCTTTCTGAATATTATGACGAATATTTACATTTAATGTGAACACAAACCCAAAAAGTATTTTTTTTTAAATTCTGTCTATTTGTCTGTCCCCGGCCACGAATTCAAAAAGTTTTTTTTTTACCCTAGCCCTTAAATTAAGGGTAGTTTAGTGATGAGTAATTTTTTTGTATTCCAAATTTTTCTAAAATGGTTTCTACGTTTAAAATGCATAGCTAGGATTTCCTTTTTGACACGACAAATAGCATTATATATTGGTAATTAGTTTTTGATCAAAAATCGAAGGGTAGTTTATTTATGACAGATTTTTTCAAAAATTTGAAATATTTTAAAATAGCTTTTTTAGCGATTTGGTTCAGAATTGATAGCGGTAGACTATCTGATATATCAATAATAATATATTTATTTATCTAAAATAAATTAATTTAAGATTAGTTTACTTTCCACAAATTATAAAAAAATTTGAACTTTTGGAAAGTGAACTTCAAAAGTGAATTCTAAATGGGAATGTGAGAAAAAAAATTCATGATAAGTAAGAATATCTTTTTATTTTTATAAANAGGCCATTTTACTAAAAAAAAAAATCATTTTTGAACATTTTATTCTTAAATTCTAAATTTTATGTGATTGTGTAGTACCATTTATTTTTCAACAAAGTGCTAAAAAATATCTAAAAACTAACTCAACCCACGGTATCCTTCCACACCACCTTATAAGGAGCGAAACATTTACCGCCCGTGGTCATAAAGTGAAGAACCGCATCGAGAGCTTCCTGAAATACATCTAATTTCAGCCGACACAACTTAATTCTGTGAGTCCATTGAATCGAGAAGAGAAGCAGTGATAGAGATGAGTTACGGCCCTTCACAACCAAGGCCGTAGCCAACAGATACTCTCGTGGGGGGAAGGGGGGGGGGTTGTTTGGTGGACACATCCCCCAATTGCTGGAGGCCAGAAAAAAAATTATGGATACTAAACACCTCTAGAAGCTCTATGAAGTGCTTTTTATGGTAACACAGCCCTATAATTTGTATTTGTATTTTAATTTTTATATTGTTTGAACCATAAATAAAGCCAGATGTATTTTGTTCATAGAAATTCTCGGGGAGGTTTTTTTTGAACCCTACCCCCCCTCCACCCAGAGTACGAGCTTGTTCACAACACTCTCTATATTTTCTTTTGAAGGGATGATACCATAAGTTTTGGTTACCTTCATCCTCCTCCGCCAACAAACCAAGCGAGAAGAGTAAAGTCCATCATGTTCTTGCCAGGAGGGGGAGTTTAAGGAGGAAAAGAGGAAGGGTTGATCGTGACTAAAAGTGTCCTTCAACAAAAGGACACTTTGTGGCTTTCTCTTCTCAAGTCTATTGGCGCGAATTCCGTTATGCACACGTGCAGTTTTTTGTGTACTGGACAAAATTTCACCCCTTTTAAAATCTCGGTCCACTTGCAGGGAGGGTTTTGTACAGCGTTTTGCCTGCGCGGTTCCGAGACGGGGCAGAACGAGACGTTTCGCGTGGACAGGAACTGCGCGGAGTTGATATCTAGGAGACGAAAAACTGAGACAGTCTATTTATCGGCGGACATGTGATGTGGACACTACACTACCTCCCCCGTCTCTTCTACACACATGCTGCTCGAAATTAGCGCGGGAATAATAATAATAAACAATAAGCCTTTGCGAAACTTTAGCACATTCAAACCACCCACCCCCTCCTCCCAAAAAAAGGATTTAGTCTTTTGTTGGTCTGTTGAGATTAAATACTCAGTGAAGCGTATACACAAAATAACAAAGAGAGTTTATTTTAGGTATAATAATAATATTTAGCACCGCGTCTTACTAACCGTTCGGGTTACACGCTTTAAGTACTAATTACTCTAATGGATTAGGAATTGGGAAGGTTGAATTAGAGGAAGTGAACCCGCATTTGAGTGGAGGGAGAGTGGAAAACCACCCCCCAGTTCACCCGACCGGGATTCGAACCTCGATCTCCCCGTCCTCAGCAGTCTAGCTTCAACACGACAAGCGCGTTAGCCGACGACGCCACCGAGGCGGGTTTTATTTTCTGTAATTGATACACTAATATTTTTAGATTTTTCTTTTAACTTAAATTTTAAACAAACAATGTGTTTTAACGTAAACTGAGTATGCTATGTCAGAAGTTGGTATAAAATACTATCCACTGATACCTCATTCATCGCTGTGGACTTTGTATTAGTTGATAAAAACGGATGTTGACAACAGAAATAATAAATAGGATGATAATAATCGTGATGCTCAAAGGTTTTTCTTTTTTCTTCATTTATTTTAATCCCTGCGTCTTACTAAAAAGGTTCGGATTATACGCTTATGGTTTTATGGATTAGAAAGGTAAAATTAATAGGAAGTGTACCCGCATTTGCGTAGAGGGAGAGTGGGGAAAACCACCTTCAGTACACCCGACCGAGAATCGAAACTCAATCTCCCCGTCACCGGCGGTGTAACCTACTGCGAGGGTGGCGTGTTAGACCACGCGATCAACGCAGCGGGTAATCTGTGTATTGTTTAACGATGACTAAAGTTATTCAATGTTCACGTGAGTTTCTTACGGACACACCTGAATTTGTGTTTGTTCAGTAGTCAATGTCAGGACTATCTTGAGCGTAGCGTGCTTTTAAGACATTCAAACTGAGCGTCGCGTGCTTTTAAGACATTCAAACTGAGCGTCGCGTTCTTTTAAGATTTTTAAACTGAGCGTCGCGTACTTTTAAGACGTTTAAACTGAGCGTCACGTGCTTTTAAGACGTTCAAATTGAGCGTCGCGTGCTTTTAAGACGTTTAGGTTGTCTTCTTTTTGCAACAAAAATGACAAGAATTGATCAGACTAGCGCTCTCTCCATTCCGTGGAACAGAGTAAGAAAAACGGTGCTAAATTAATGGCACTGTGTGAACTGCGACTTTTGTTTTTTCCACAGTTTTAACAGCGCAGTCATAACTGAGTAATAAAACGTTGCGTATGGGCAGGTCTTTGGGCTATTATAGTTGCGTCTGGTAGCATCTGCAGCTGAAAATATTACGCGCCTTCCACAGTCTCGTCAAATATGGTTCCTTTCATGCATCACATATTCACCAGCGTCTGTCAGACGCGCTTAGTCGCGAGGATCGCATTTAAAAACAACGGAACCTGTCAGTAGCTTTCATGTAAAAATAAAAACTCAAATTAGGATTTAATAAAATACCAAGATGGAAGAAATCAATGCTATATTTTATTATTTATTTTGAGGTATTTAAAGTGCACGTTCTGAACCGAATGATTATTATCAACACTTGAGAAATTCTATGAGCGAGAGTGAAAGGACATACCAATTTTGCCGGCAAAGGTATTTCCACATACCTTTCAGGGTTCTTTTACATGTCCACAATCGACATGGGGCTGACGGCTTTACTTCCCCTCCGAAGAAAGTTGTGCTAAGGATTTTTTTATCACCCGCCTCGGTGGCGTAGTTGGCTAACGCGCTAGTCGTGTTGAGGACAGGGAGATCGAGGTTCGAATTTCGGTCGGGTGAGCTGGGGTGGTTTTTCCTAAATGTTTTTCCACTCACCCTCCACGCAAATGCGGGTTTAGTTCCTCTAATTCAACCTTCCCAATTCCAAATCCGTTAGCGTAATTAGTACTTAAAGCGTATAACCCGAACGGGTAGTAAGACGCGGTGCTAAATAATAATAATACATTTTTTTATCGCTCAAGAAAAATGTGTCGACCCCGGTTGGGTTTGAACCCACTAATATCGGGCCCTGAGGCGAGCACTTTACTCCAAAACCACCGAGGTCGACCAATGCCATACAAATGAAAGACGAATCTTGGGGGTTGGGGGAAGGGGGGGGGAGAATGGTTATAAATATGGAAATCAGTCGTACCTGTATGATATTCTTTTAAATTGAAAAACCGACACCTAGACACGGGGATCAAACCTCGGACCTCTGGCTTAACGCTCCGATGCAATAAGCTATCCAGCGATCGTCCCTTGCTCAGTGTCGTCATTCTTTAATCATAGTTTCAAGGCGGAGTCTGTGACGGACGTGTGAATATCACTGTCCACACTAAGAGCTATCGTTGATGCCACAACCGACAGTGACTCGGTAGTGACATCACGCTGCCGATAGTGAGGCTTGCTCTTTATATTTACCCAGAAATATTTGTAGTTTTATTAAGTCATGGCTCCAATAAAATGTGATGTGTTTGCTGAGATATAATGTCACATGGAGTAACATTCCCTAATGATGTATTACTACCGGTGTACATTGTGTGTCAGTTCACCCTGGCGGGCTGTAAGTTTGGCACCCCAATGTTTCTCAACCTGTGGTATGCGGGCCCCCCACGGGTACGCGATGGCATGGCTTTGTTTAACCTAGCGCTAGAGCTTTATTTCAAACTTGAAGAGATATTTTAATACTTTACAAGATAGATTTTAAATGGTTTATAAAAGAACATGACATCGTCTCAAGATTTGTGTTAGTTTGTTTATAAGGTTTTACTAATGTAAACATAATGTTATATTTAGTAATACTTAGTGAGTGGAGAACATAGAAAGCTCACAAGAGAGAGAAAGCTCATATGAAAAGTTCACAGGGAAAAATCAACACCTGCATAACGTGGCAACATGGCAAACCTGTATCGTAAACAAACAATAGTGGTTAAGTTAGGTTAGGTTGGATTAGGTTAGGTTGATAACTGGCTAGCTCACGAAACTCTCGATACTTGTAATTTTTGAAAAATAATAATAGCCTACATTTCTTGCTGTGTTGCCGAATGGCACTCAAGAGTCTACAAACAATAGCGCGCTTTTGATGATCCTATATCATCATCATCATTATTTGTTTAAAACCCTGTGTCAGGCTCAGATTAGTAAAATGACTCCAACTCCCTCTTTACGTTCCACCATTCTTCCTCCTTAATCAGTTTCCATTCTTCTACTCTCATTTGCACACTTCCTGTTATCTTCTCCCATCTCTTCCTTGGCTGCACTTGCAGTGTCCCCCCCCCTCCCCTTCACCCCCCACCTTGATGCTCTTTTGATACACCCACACAATTTCAGCCTGAGCGCTTTCAGTACGCAGCCCCTTTAGGGCTACACGCACCACAGTTTGGGAGACAATTGATCAGCGGATAGTCTGTACTGGCACTGAAGAGTCTCTGAGTTCCCTAACCCTTGAATGTACCGTTAAGTTTATTATCATAGTTACACAGTCTCTGTTTTTATCATGTCCAGAGTGTACATTGATTGTTCCTGGAGCTCTGTTTAAAGATCCGAGAGAGATCTATAAACATGACACACTCTCTCTCTCTCTCTCTCTCGGAAGATGCCCTCTGAAACAGACCTCAAGAGTCCAGACCTGGTGTAAGGTCTGTTTAACAGCTCGTCTTGACTCAGAAGATGGCGGACGTCTTGTCTCGAGGGGACTTTATCAAGGACGAGGGTTTATGAGNCATTTTCACATAGGAAACTGGCCCATTCCATTTTGGTATAGGTAGGTGTCGTCATGAACTTAGTGTAGTGCCGCACTTGAGGCTTACTAAATTTGACTATGAAACTGGCCCTAAGAATAGCTTGGGTTTAGTTATGTTCCGACACTAAGGTAGTTATTAGTGTCATAGATACCAAATTAATTGTAAACTCTAAACGACTTCAAAGTTGGGTGCAAGGGAGGGTGAGTTAGGGGTAGTATTTTTGCAGCTTTGTAGCAAAACTGTGTTTTGTTCAAAATAAATCAAATATTACTTCAGTAGAAACATTACTATTAGTAGCACTGCGTCTTACTAACCGTTAGGGTTATTCGCACTTATGCTAATGTGTAATGGTAGGGTGATTGTGAGATGAAATGGAGGACCTACAGTTTAACGTGGAATCCGAACCACGGTGGAGGCCTGGCTTTCCCCACATTCACAAGATGTCTTGTCAGAGGTGAAGGAAGGGTTCGGTAATCAGATAAATCTGTGCCGGGACCGAGGATTGAGCCCCGGCCGCCAGCATAGAAGTCTGACACCTTACCCCTAGACCGCCAGGTCACCCATTAATTACTTCCCCCTCCCCTCAACAACTTTAGAGGGTTACACGCGGATCCATGCTAATGAGGCGGGATTGAGGAAGATAGAATTTAAGAGGAACTACACAGATATTTTTATTCCCAACGGTGCTATTAAAACCAATAATATGGAAACACTTAGTCTGAGTCGATATCGAACTACGGACCCTTCAGTCGAGAGTTCAGGCACATTTACCCACCCTGCCGGACGCTTTGACCAACACTGATCTTTTCAAGGAAATGAACTGAAAATATATATATTTATAGTATCACGCAAATAAAAAGAGAACAAAATAAATTCGCACTAACGAGTTCCCTCCGTTACCCCCGTGAAGACATAACACCAACAAACAAAGGTTCTAATATTAAGTCGGACTTGCTTCGTCTCGGATAAACAAGTTCTTTGAAACGGACCATAAACTTCCCGCCAAACTTTACATTCTCATTTTAGCTCTCCACACTCTAGCCAATATACTCTTTAACTCTCCACACTCTGACCAGTATGTCCTCTTTAACTATTCATATACTGGCCAGTATCGCCTCTTTAACTATTCACACACTGGCCAGTATATCCTCTTTAACTATTCACACACTGGCCAGTATCTCATCTTTAACTATTCACACACTGGCCAGTATTTCCTCTTTAACTATTCACACACTGGCCAGTATCTCATCTTTAACTATTCACACACTGGCCAGTATTTCCTCTTTAACTATTCACACACTGGCCAGTATCTCATCTTTAACTATTCACACACTGGCCAGTATCTCCTCCGAAGGAAGTTGTGCTACGGAATTTTATCTCTCAAGAAAAATCTGTCAACCCCCGACTGGGTTTGAACCCACGAACATCCGAGTCCTGATGCGAGCACTTTGCCCCGAGACCACTGAGGGTGGTTTTCCTAGAATGGTTTACCACTCTCTCTCCTATACTCAGCCGGGGTTCGAGCCCCAATCTCCCCGTCATATAGACAATTCAGTTTATTGCGAGACTGACGCCTTAGAACATGGATTCCTAAACCTTTTAGACCGAAGGAGTTGTTGAATTAGACAAAATACATTCTGAAGCCCCCATAGCAAATGTTCACATTGATATCATGAACCTTTTAACAACATGATATGTTATTAGAAAGCCTGAGATGGCTTGGTCATGTGATGAGGATAGAAAAAGAGAGGATGCCAAAGAAAATTATGGAGATGAAGTATGTAGGGTAAAATACCGCAAGAGAGGACAAGAAACAGATGGGAGGAGCAGATAACAGAAAGTGTGCAAGTATGGGGGAAGGATTGAGGAAGATGGAGGCATTTTATTAAACTGAGCCGAGGCACAAGCCGGAAACAGTTGATGGTGATAGTCCACATGCTGAGACATGTTATTTTGACGAAGATAGTAATAGAAGGAGATGTGGAAGGCAGAAATTCAAGACCAAGATTGGACTGCATGAATCAGATAACAGACGATGTTGGCAGAAGAAGGTAAAATATATGTTAAAAATTGGGCCCAGGATAGGCAAAAAAGTGGAGATCTGAAGCAGATCCAATAGCAAGATCGATTATCTAATGATGGTGATGATTCAATAGTGGCAGTTAAATTTTAAAAGTATAAAAACAAACGGAAAATATAACATGCTCTGACTGCACCTTTGAAAAATTCCCTTTATTCAGATTTGGCAATCCCGATTGTTGATGCTATTTTAGAGTGTGAGAAACAAATGAAGAATAATATAAGATTACCTCACGGAGCCTGAAATAATAATGGCACAGTTACAGTTAGAGAAACACTGCCTTGGACCATTTGACCACAGAAGCTGGTAATTAAGGATGAGCATCGACGGGATGGTCGATGTTTTAACCATCGATGGTGAATGACTGATGTTTTGAGACCATCGATGTTTTACTGTAGGTACTATTGATGTTTTATTTTGTAGATTCAAAGTTCAAACTAGGGATGAACATCGATAGAAAAGTATCGTTGAAAAAAAAAACTACAGTAGCCCCATGGCTTCTTTGGTGCTGACTGACAGCTAAAGTCTGTTCAGCGTAGGAATTGTTCTCTGAAAGGCCTTTTTCCTTACCAGAAATCTATTGTATGGTATGATATTGGTAGAAAAAAGACCTTTCATAGAAAAATTCCTACCGTGAATGGAGTATAACAGCTGACTTCTGACAGTCAACATTTAGATATATAGCTAAATTTTGACCGTCAGAAATGACAGCTGCTAAACACATGTTTTTTGCAGATCATATGGTTCGGCGTAGGGATACATAATTTGGTCTGGTAGCTTTTCAAAGCTGTCAGTCAGCACCAAAGAAGCTTGTAAACCATACTGTAGACCATTGAATTAAAAAAAAGTATTTTTTATTGGTTTTAAAGCAATTTTAAAACACTTGCTGTAGTCCACTTCTGGTCTTTGTCTGGTTCCTACTAAAACACCGATGGTTTAGGGTTAGAATCGTCGATGTTTAAAGACCGATGTTTTCCAAACATCGATGGTACTTCTCCGATGTAGACATCTATAGATACTCATCCTTTCTGATAATTAACTTTCCATCCCTCTTCACAAATCTAGCTTCTACTCTCTCTTTTTTCACTGTTACCGTGGCTCGTTCCTGGAATGCTCTTGATATAAATTATAAAACTGCCACAATCAAATCATTTCAGCACAAACTTGCTCAAGGCTTACAAGCAGTCTCTAGATTGTCGAAGCGAGGGGAAATGTAGGGGTAAAGTATGTGTGTGTGTGAAGTAAAATTATTATTATTATATAAATTTATTTAATCTATATATCTACTAAATATTATCAGCATTGTTTTCTTTACTAATTATTAATTGCTATCTCCCATCATGTTTAGATATAGCCTATAGCATTGTGAATGACATGGGATGATTTTTTTCTCTCTCTCCTTTAGCTATACTTTCTTCATTTATTTTATTTTAATATATTCTAAATTTACGATAATGTATACGGTCAATTATTTTTTATTAATAGTAATTTTTTTACAGGTATTATAAATTAATTTTTAGCACGTAATTATTAGATGTAGATTCTTTTTTTTTATCAAAGGGTTGAGTGTAAGAAAAGGCGTTGGCCTTAACTTCACCCAAATTATACGTTTTATTATAATTGTTATTATCGTCATTAATAATAATAAATTTAAGATTTAAAAAAAGCATAGCTAAGTAAAATGAACTAATCAACCCTAAAAAATACTGTTTATTATTTAAGGCAACCACACCTGTAAACGAACCAGGTACCTCTATACATACACCTTACCGGCTTCAAGGATAGTTCACGGACGATCAGTCGATATTAACCCCGTGATCACGATCGTCTCTTAGGACCATCACGTGCCGATCATCAGTAGACTCGTACATTTAAGCACATTCAACTCAGGTGGTAATTTTACCGGAGGAGTGGTGGGGGGGGGGGTAGGCGACCGTCCGTCACTTCCTGTCTGTCCTTGTAAGGGTTCCTCAACCCACTCATCTATATCCGCGGTGTATGGTAAGTGCCCCATCAAGAGGAACTACACCTCCGGCCAAGACATTGGTCATGCGCGGCGCGACAGTCGTTTAGACCGGGTAGTTACCGTCGTGTCGTTTTATTGCGATATTAATTATAAACCGTAATGATGGTCGAGTGGTTAGGAGTTCGACTGCAGGTGTAATGGAACCTGGTTTGACCCCGCGGGCGGTATAGAGTGAAACGACCGTTCTTTTTATTTCTTGTCATTTTTGGAGACATCCATTCTAATTTCACTGCTATGAGCAGGGGGAGGGTCGTTAATATTTAAATGTGACATAATATACCTGCTAGTCTTGTTGTTATAATCAAGTCTTTGTAGAGTGTCGATAAATTAGGTTTATGAAATGTATCGAGATAATATATATTTAAATTTAAGCTTCAAAATACTTGTTTCTAATCCATTATTTCCTTCTAAAAACAGAAGAGAATGTTTTAAAATCCATCATAATGTGATTGTGTTTGAATGAATTTTGTGTTAGCCTTAATAGAGGTACCGGAACGCCGCTCCGTCAGAAGTTAAGCACTCTGTGTGTGTGTGTGTGTGTGTGTGTGTATATATTTATTTTTTTATTTTTTTTATTTTTTTTGAAGTGGGTCTCGAACTTTAATTTCCAGCATCATCTGTGACCTTGGTGCTAAAGCGAGACTGATGCCTAGACCCGCACGATCAACGCTACCAATATTATTATTATTATTAGCACCGCGTCTTACTACCCGTCCGCGTTATACGCACTTACGCTAATGTGTGATGGTAGGGTGAATGTGAGATGAAATGGAGGAACTACAGTTTAACGTGGAATCCGAACCACAGTGGAGGTCTGGCGTTCCCCACATTCACAAGATGTCTTGTCAGAGGTGAAGGAAGGGTTTGGTAATCAGATAAATCTGTGCCGGGACCGAGAATTGAACCTCGGCCGCCAACACAGAAGTCTGACACCTTACCCCTAGACTACCAGGTCACCGCTACCAATATTGAAACATGTCATGATGTAAGAATGTGAAGAAAATATATTTTAGAAACGTCCAAGACGGCAAAACACCGCGTCAGTGCTCTAAGGCGTCAATCTCATGCTGAGACTGGGCGAGAACGTGAGAGACCGTGTTTCGAGTCCCGGTTAGGTGCACTGAATCCCCACCACCACCCTCCAAACGGTTTCTAACTCTCCTTCCACGCGAATTCTGGAGAACCTTAACTAAGAAGCGGTGGAAATCAAAACAAACAAATGCCACCTGAGGGCGTCGTCACCTGGAGAGGTTATGCAATCCACAGCGTGGGGGTGCTCCGCGGGCCTGTCTACCTCTCCAGGGGCAGGATGAGAGCCACCGGAAGCAGTCCCCCCTTCCTAGGGGCGAGAACAAAAGATGCATCCTTTAGTCCTTCCATCTCCTGGGG
>CABFVX010009837.1:0-16616 GCA_902151425.1 Timema shepardi | reverse complement strand
ACCCTCAGTAGACCCGACCGAGGTTCGAACCTAGATCTTCCCGTCATCAGCAGTCTAGTCTACTGCGAGAGTAGCGCGTTAGCCCACGCGGCCACTACTCAAGCCACGTGAGGGGTGAGCTGCCTAGTCCCGCCCCCCACCTTGGGGTACCCCCTGCAAAATAAAGTAGTGTTAAGAATTTTGGTGGTGATAATCAGTAAGTAATCAATGTGAAAATGTTCAGCGTAATACCTCATCGAGAATTTTGGTGATAATTCTGGACAAATTGACAACCCTCTTCGTACATTCGGTCGAATACGACTCTCTTGTCAGTCTGTGGATCATTTCCCCCCCCATTCCCGTCTGTTACTCGTGTCTTCTCTTGACTCGTACTTCTTGATGGCGTCCGGCCAACCTGATAGTGGTCCAACAGACGACACAGCTTATAGATACTTCTCCTTCGCCTGTAATTCATTGACACAGAATGTTTAGCTAGGAAATTACAATAAACGCTTCATCTCTATCAGAATGAAACCAGCTACCACGAGGATTCTAGATTAGTTAAGGTGGGGATGTAGGGGACGCGAGAAAAGGTATGAGTTTTTGCAGTTTTTTTATAGCAAAACATTTTCTTGGCCATAATTAATAAAACATTGCTTCAGTAGAAACATGAGAGTTTAATTTTCTTCACGTTGTGATATCAACAGTTGTTGAATATCTGTCATGAGCATAGCAGAATTTGGTGACAAACTTGTTAAATGAAGAGAAAAGTTGTCATTAAATTCCAAGACATCCTTGAAAGATATTCAACAACTGTTGATATCATCATGTGAAGAAAATTAAACTTTATGTTTGTACTGGAGTAATATTTGATTTATTTCAACAAAAAAAAAGTTTTGATATAAAAATTAATTATTTTTTTAATGATTAGGCCTACGTTTAAAACGAGATTCATAAACGGCTTAAACTAAAAGGTATGGATGAGGAGGACAGTTTAGATTAACTCTCACTATATTAGCTTGGAGGGAGGATGGGAAAACTATTGTGATAATAGCATGTGAAGACCGCCCCCATTACACATGGCCGAGATTAAAATCTAGATCTCACCGTCAACACTCTTTCAAGCTGTTGCAGGACTGACGTATTAAAACGCGTGACCATCGATTGCTGTAATCCGCAATTCTCAAAGAAAAAATTATCAGCGCCCCCGAATAAGAACGCCTCGTATTTAGGCTGGTCAGGCGCGCTGACCGCTCTCCTAATACTTCTGGATATAAATGCATTTAAAAAATAATATATATTTTATTTTTACTGCATATAGAATTTATATATATATAATACTACAAATATTTACTTGCGACCGTATTGGTTGCCAATTCAATTTATTCTAGAAGTTTTTTTTAGTGTCGGTTACGTAAAGGTCAGGGTTTGAATGTCGGTCGGGTAACATCAGCAGAGTTTTCACAAAAGATGTATCCGTGTAGTTTCTCAATACTCTCTCTCTAAATGGAACAATAATGTTGATATCAACACACGTAGTTCATTAGATATTTATCAACAGAAAACAGTAGCTTCTGCAACTCTGGTAAAACAGTCTGAAACAGTCGGCGCATCGATTCGAGTGTTTTTTTTGTGGTTGTTATTAGAACATAGTGGAAATAAAAGTAAGGGAATAATTTTTATTAAAAAGTGTCAGAAAATAAAAAATAAAAGCTCACTCATCCCAATTTCCCGGTTGTTAAATTAGGAATGCAGGAAAAAAGCAACTCAATGCCATTTACGTCTCCGGCCCCGGTATTTAACTTACCGGCTGTTGGGCAGGTAATTAACATTTTTAAATATCCGATAAAAGGTAATGAATAAGAAATTAAGACTACTAAAATAACTTTTACTATGGAGTAGATTAATCATCCGAATACTAAAATAAATGAATGAACATGAGTAGGTATGCACGTATTTCCCCGCCAAACGGAAACCAGAGAGAGCTTAGTGTTATCGTGTTTGCGGAATTTAAAATGACTCAAAATGTTAGCGCATTAAGAGAACATTATAAATCGTCACCCGGGAATGCAAGTGTTATAGCTCCAAAATGGTTAAATTTGAGATAGTTGGTGTTTGCTTTTATTTAGAATGCATATGATCCATTTGCGGTGAAATTTAGACTACTATATAATTACTTAAGAAGATATTATTATTAGCACCGCGTCTTACTACCCGTTCGGGTTATACGCACTTACGCTAATGTGCAATGGTAGGGTGATTGTGAGATGANCGTTCGGGTTATACGCACTTACGCTAATGTGCAATGGTAGGGTGATTGTGAGATGAAATGGAGGACCTACAGTTTAACGTGGGATCCGAACCACGGTGGAGGCCTGGCATTCCTCACAGTCACAAGATGTCTTGTCAGAGGTGAAGGAAGGGTTTGGTAATCAGATAAATCTGCGCCGGGACCGAGGATTGAACCCCGGCCGCCAGCACAGAAGTCTGACACCTTCCCCCTAGACCACCAGGTCAACTCTTAAGAAGATACAAACTCGAGTTGTCATCTAGTAACATTGGTTTTATACACAAGGTCAAACTTCAATGCTCTTTTACACACATGTGGAAAATTGGACATAGAGCACTTGCATTCTCGGGTGACGAAATGTGAGAAATTTAAGAAAACATTATTATTATAAGCAAATTAATAAAATCATTACTTTTACAAGTAATTAAAAAAACATTATAGTCATAAAGTTTGGATAACAGATTTTAGTTAATTATTGTATTTTTTTTATAAATAATCAGTAAGAAAGTAAGCTACAAACAACTAAGTACAAAGCAGCAGTTTTTAAATATATTGTAGGATTCTAGAAGAGAAATGTTTACAAAATCAATATTTTTTGCAGTAAAAAATGTTAACATCTTACTATTTTACTAATATTATTTTATTGCCACTGAATATTACTACCAGATCAGTTTACACACATCTAATTAAGCTGTTGTGTTAGAAAATAAAAAGGTTGAATTTAGATTAAGTGTACATGCAATAGTGCATAAGGAATATGGAAAACCTTTTTTAAAAAAATACTTAATTCACCCCACCAGGTTCGAACCCCGATCTCCCCTATCACCAGCAGTATAATCTATCAAGAGAGAAGTGTCTTAGACCACGTGACCACCGAAGTGGGTCTAGTCTATGTTATTATTTTTGTGATCGAAGAAATGTAGGTGGTATTGTTTGATTAAACATGGCGGATCATTTCATACTTTTCTTTATTAACGTTCCCTCGTGTGTGGGGTGATCCCGTGCATTATTTATTACTTCATGAGTGTGTGTAAGACCAAGTTAAGGAAGGGGAACCTTTTTTTCCCATACCGTCTCTCACACCGAGAGATCTTGCGAGATAAGCTACGAGTATGAGGCCATGTATTACCGAGGTATGGTTAAATGGGGCACTTCAGGAACTTATTAAATATGTAGCCTTTCAGCTTCGGGCTTTTTTCTTCCTTTGCACAGAAACTGTTTGGACAAAATATTTTTTAAAAAAAGAAGAGGGGGACAGGCTCAGAAAACCCACGATAACTATGTTACGTCAATATTTCTCCCCTTTTTTTTCAAAATGGAGGAGGGAGTTTTGTATTAAATGGTGTAAGGAAAATTTAAACCAAGATTAGACAAGTATTTTGGTTATGATATAATGTATGTTCTTATATTATTTATTACCAGCACTAGGGCTATACGATGATTTATCTAGACAATAAATAGTTTGGTAAGGCTAAATATAAGGAAGTGCACCAACATTTTCCTAGATAAAGTGTGACATGGTGGCTACAGACAGGAAAAACTTCAAATAGTCAAGAGAATTTAATTTTTTTTTAAAAGGAAAAGTCAGTGAATTTAAATACTTAACTATTTCTGCACCTAAACATTTAAACAAAAGTGTCAGCTTTTTTTCTTTGATGCTAACAAAAGGCTTCGGCTAAATATAGCACTATACTAACGTTATATGACTACACAAGGCTTGTTTTATAGCATATTTATATAGAAACTTAGATAATACTTAAAACTTTAATTATTGAATAAAAAATTTATAATTATATTGATTTTTACTAGCCATTAGACTGTTTCCGAAAATACATGATCATTGTAATAAATATAAAAATGATAAATTGGGAGATTTTTTAAAAATGTTTGGAAAACCTGTAAAAGTCAGGAAATTTTATAATAAGTTTCTTAGCCACCCTGTATAATTAGTCTCATGTGGAAACAACAATACACACGTCAGCCGGTAACTAAACCCTGGCCTCTAGGTTCGACGCATGCACCTGACTCGATAATCACGCGCGCGAGTCTACCAGAAGCGAAACCAGCTGTTTAAATAGTCTGTATTGCAAAGCATTATGGGTCAACATAGATGTAATTACTCGCTACTCCAGCTGGCTGTACTCTCAGTTTCCGGCGGAACTGTCAATCAAGCTTCAAACGTGTAGCTCATAAAAATATATATTGTAGAAAAAGATTACGAATTTTACATTCAGTAACAATATAATGTCCATTCTTATAAATTTTGAATAAATATTTAACAGTGAACCTTTTCAACGCAAAACTAAGAATGTACAAACCGGGAATAAAAGAGGTCACTTTCCCGAGACAAAATAAATAAATAGGGAACTCACTCATATCTTAAGTAATTTAGGTGACCTGGCGGTCTAGGGGTAAGGTGTCAGACTTCTGTGCTGGGGGTCCGGGGTTCAATCATCGGTCCCGTCACAGATTTATCTGATTGCCAAACCCTTCCTTCACCTCTTACAAGACATCTTGTGAATGTGGGGAATGCCAGGCCTCCCACCGTGGTTCGGATCCCACGTTAAACTTGTAGGTCCTCCATTTCATCTCACAATCACCCTACCATTACACATTAGCGTAAGTGCGTATAACCCGAACGGGTAGTAAGACGAGGGGCTAATAATAATAACTTAAGTAATTTAAGCTCAAATAATGACATATTAAAAATATGATCGAACAGTTTTACATCCAAACTAATTTTAGAAATAATAAGAGAGAGACGAGTCTACTGGAGAGAGGAGGAGACATAATGATGAGTTATCTACTCTATAAATTCATCACAATACATTTTTAGGCTAGTCAAGTCTCGTAGATTACAGTGAGCAGGGCATGCAGCGCGAATGGAAGGTTCTAGAACCTTGTTCAAGGTATCGACTGGCAAACCCAATGGTAAGAGATCATTGGTAAGATATAGATGAAGATGGGAGGATAACATCAGAATGGACCTGAGAGAGATAGTGTGTAATGAGGTGGACTGGATAGAACTAGCTCAATACAGGGATAGGGTGTAATGAGGTGGACAGGATAGAACTAGCTCAACATAGAGATAGGGTGTAATGAGGTGGACTGGATAGAACTAGCTCATGATAGAGATAGGGTGTAGTGAGGTGGACTGGATAGAACTAGCTCAAGATAGAGATAGGGTGTAATGAGGTGGACAGGATAGAACTAGCTCAAGTTAGAGATAGGGTGTAATGAGGTGGACAGGATAGAACTAGCTCAATACAGGGATAGGGTGTAATGAGGTGGACAGGATAGAACTAGCTCAATACAGGGATAGGGTGTAATGAGGTGGACTGGATAGAACTAGTTCAAGATAGAGATAGGGTGTAATGAGGTGGACAGGATAGAACTAGCTCAATACAGGTGATAGGGTGTAATGAGGTGGACTGGATAGAACTAGCTCAAGATAAAGATAGGGTGTAATGAGGTGGACTGGATAGAACTAGCTCAATATAGAGATAAGGTGTAATGAGGTGGACTGGGTAGAACTAGCTCAAGATAGAGAGGGGGGCGTTCTTTTGTAAGAACGGCAATGAACTTTTGAGTCCCTAACGCTATAGAGTAAGTAAGTAAAAGAAACACGAAAGTAATAACTCGACAAAGCCTAATTAACGAATTTTTGATCATAGTAATTAGTATTTTTATACTTACATTTATAACGTCAGTGAAAACAACGTTCGCCAATAACGCGGTCTGTTGTGGATAATATGGCAACACAAATATTTTTAGATATTCAGTCTAAAATATCGTGTGTTTCTATTAAATGTATGTTGTAAAACTTGATCAGCTTTAACACAAGATTAAACACCAAAAATCTCCCTCTATATACGAGCAGTACAGTTAATTAGATTTTATATAATAGCGAGGATTATGTGCTGCATTATTTTACAAACAATATCACACACAAATATATGATACCTTTATTTTTATTTTGTTTCGAAAATTTAAAACAAGCAATTACCAAAATCATTACGATATTTTACTATATTATTATTATTATTATTATTATTATTATTATTATTAGCACCGCGTCTTACTACCCGTTCGGGTTATACGCACTTACGCTAATGTGTAATGGTAGGGTGATTGTGAGATGAAATGAAGGAGCTACAGTTTAACGTGGGATCCGAACCACGGTGGGAGGCCTGGCATTCCCCACATTCACAAGATGTCTTGTCGGAGGTGAAGGAAGGGTTTGGTGATCAGATAAATCTGTGCCGGGACCGAGGATTGAACCCCGGCCGCCAGCATAGAAGTCTGACACCTTACCCCCTAGACCGCCAGGTCACCGAGATTTTACTATAGATCTTTATTTTAGCAAATTCACAGCATCCTTAACAAATGTTGGGAAATAAACAATTGGTTTTGCTTCTGTAGATGATATTTTTAAGAGTTTGAATTTTTTTAAAAATCTCTATTAGTCATTAAAAAAAAGTTAAATTTTAAGGCATAATACAATATACTGTACGTACAATACATTTCATGGAAGTAAAAACGTGATAAAGAAATATGAAAATACAATAAAAAGAAAGTCAAAATAAAATACTGAGCGTGACAGAGAAAATAAATATAAACATTTTGAAAGGGCAAGGCGGTACAAGCCATGAAATGGAACGTAGACAAAGACAGAGAGAGTGTGAGTTCACAGAATCTAGCGAATAGCTATTGGAATAAAAGGGAAAAAAGAGAGTATACGCGAAAAATTAGTTTTAATTACCTTTAATAGCATATTTTATATATACATTTTCATAAAATGTAACAAGAATTTTTTTAAATGTAAGGGAATAAGAACAAAAAGCTTGAATGACATTCAAAATAAACTCATAAAAACAAATGATTCATGTAAAAAATATGCGATAAAGGAAATGATTAACGAACACCAAAACCATAAATTTGTATCTATATACTATTTACGTTAATCGATGAATATATGGACGCTAACTATATTATGTCATGATTCTTGACATCATCAAAAAATAGGCCCTCCAAAAAAAAAAAAGGTATTTAGCTGTGTATTTGCACATAAACCACCAAAAGTTTAAGCCCTGTATATTGTAATAATAATAATATTTAGCACCGCGTCTTACTACCCATTCGGGTTATACGCTTTAAGTACTAATTACTCAAATGGATTAGGAATTGGGAAGGTTGAATTAGAGGAAGTGAACCCGCATTTGCGTGGAAAACAATTTAGGATAAACCACCCCCAGTCCACCCGACCGGGATTCGAACCTCGATCTCCCCGTCCTCAGCAGTAGAACTCAACACGACAAGCGCGTCAGCCAACTACGCCACCGCTGTATATTGTACAAGTAAGAGTTTTGACATAGACGGTTTTTCACCTGTGTATATTGGCTAGTATGTTTCAAATACATCCAGCGATATAACATCTGAAAGACAATAAAAACGTTTTAATCTTGAATTTTTAAATTTATTTTAATATTTTAAGACTGTCAACAATATCGACTATACAATTATAATAAATTAATTGAGAATCCGACACCTTGGCGCATTAATTAAGTTTACATAACGATTTCAGCTTAAAATCCCTTGAGAACAAAACATTTATTCTTTGATTGGTCCTATTTCTCTTAATATTAATTAATTTATAAGGTATTTTTAATAAGTATGTTCTTGAAATAACTATGATATATTGATTACAAATACATTTAAAATCAAATATAAATGAATAAAGATGTAGATATTTTAAAAGCTTGCACCGTAATTCGCCTGGTATTGCAGTGGAAAAACAAAAACTGTGCAGTAACTGCCGCCAAAGCTGCTTGTCCTGTGTATACCATTGTGTTCAGTGTCATAGACAGACGTGCTAGCCTCTCAGATAATTATGTTTCAGTGTAAGTTTTCTTATTTTCAATTAAGCACATTTAATCGATTGATTTGTCCTGTATTAAATTTAATATTCAAACTTTTTTTTTTTAATTAGTCATCAGGTGACCTGCCGGTCTAGGGGTAAGGTGTCAGACTTCTGTGCTGGGGTTCGGGGTTCAATCCTCGGTCCCGGCACAGATTTATTTGATTACCAAACCCTTCCTTCACCTCTGACAAGACATCTTGTGAGTGTGGGGAATGCCAGGCCTCCACCGTGGTTCGGATTCCACGTTAAACTGTAGGTCCTCCATTTCATCTCACAGTCACCCTACCATTACACATTAGCGTGAGTGCGTATAACCCGAACGGGTAGTAAGACACGGTGCTAATAATAATAATAATAATAATAATAATAATAATAATAATAATAAATTAGTCGTCATTAAATTACCCTCAAACAAATTTCTCCCTGAAAAACCAGTACATAAAGTTTTAATGTTCATATCAAATATAACCCAGATATAAATTTCAAACAAAATTGTTGGAGCGATTTTTGAAACATTTTGAATTTAAAAAAAACAAACACTTGTCTATAAACTATCTTTAAACAGGTTTTCACCCAAAAGAACAAGTACACAGGGTTATTTGTCATTAGATATTAATTTTAAGCAAAATTTGAGATTAAAAAAAAAACACTCATCAATAGACTACTCTTAATTTGAGGGACAGCGCCAAAATATTAAGGGGAACAAATCCACATAACATTTAAATGAAAAGTTTGAACTAAATCAATCAAACCGTTTAAGTTCCAAATGGACAGACAAAGAGAGAGACAGACAGAGAGAGAGACAGACAGAGAGAGAGACAGACAGACAGAGAGAGAGAGACAGACAGAGAGAGAGACAGACGGACATAAAGAATGACAGAATTGCAAGACTCACTTTTTTGTGTTTAGAGACATTTAAAACGCAAATAGTCATCGTAATCTTGGGCTATAAAAGATTCACAAACGTAGCCCTTTTTTTAGATGAGAAAGCAACGAGGTTTTGGGTGAAATTTCTATTGTAAAAGGATAAAAAGATTTAAAAAAACTGGAAGGTGGACGAAGTCGATAACACATTAAATTTTATAAATATTTTCAAGCAGAAAACAAGTCACTAAAAGTCGTCCTAGCCAACAAACGGGGAAAATCATAAAAAGTATATAAAAAAAAGTCTTAATTTTGGGTAAAGCAACCGTTAAGGAAATAACTATATTTTTTCTTCAACTCTTTTTATTTTATTTACAAGTTTTGTAGCGCGCCACGACACCGCTTGACGTTAAGGTTAAACTGGTTTGTAATTCAGATTATACTGATTCAATTTTTTATATTTAGATCTTTTTATAAAAATTATCACCCGCTTCGGGGGCCGTGTGATCTAACGCGCTACTCTCGTATCGGACTAGACTGTCGAAGTATGGGAGATCGGGGATCGATCCCATTTGGATGCACCGAGGGCAGTTTTTATACATAGTCCTCCACTCTCTTCCACGCAAATGCGGTTACACTTCTTCTCATTTAAACCTTACTAATTTCGAAACCATTAGTATGATTAATACATAGGCGTATAATCATGACGGATAATAAGACGTGATGCTAAAAAATAAAAAAATTAGATTAAGTCAAGAATAGGTAATACATGAACTAAATATCTTTATTAAAAAATGCAAACAAAATCTTCTAGAAATAAAAACTTCAATAAACAAGAAACGTAAATAGAAGATGAGCTGTTAGCACGCCTGACTTTGTACCAAAAATACGGGGTTCGACCGCAAATTATGAGTGATATTGGAACCACTTTGTGTTTAATTATCATATTTCTAGGCGCGAGTTGATAAATCTGACCGGTTTGAAAGTAAACACAACAAAAGGAAAGAAACTATCTCGACTTCAATCCAATACACTTTTGCTCCTGTAAGGAATTGAACCCGAAGCTCTTAGACCAGTAGGAAGGTGCGCAGCAAACTTAGCTGAGATCTCATATCTCATATCTGCAATTATAATGCGACCCCTTTAAATTACCCTTCTTCATCCTGGTCCTTTAGTCTCATTATAAGTTTCTGATAGATTGGGCTGGCATTAAGGGACACATCTACCATCGAATATCCAAATAAACCTTTAAAAAAAGAAGATAATACACGGCACAAAAAAAAGAAATACAAGTTGAATGTGTAGAATACAAATGTATAATTTCCTTGCGAGATGACGTCACGGTCTAATGGCGCAGTGATGTAAATTTAATGGA
The DNA here is from genome assembly GCA_902151425.1 of Timema shepardi. Classification (NCBI taxonomy): domain Eukaryota; kingdom Metazoa; phylum Arthropoda; class Insecta; order Phasmatodea; family Timematidae; genus Timema; species Timema shepardi. The sequence goes on along the minus strand of CABFVX010009837.1, from coordinate 6,188 downwards.
GCTACCACTGACATTAGGGGAGCCCGTGCCGCATTCGCTACTGTGGAGGAGCTACTAGCTCCAATACACACAAAATTATAGACGAGTGCAAAGCTATGTTAAGTTGTTTTGTTACTCTCAGTATTTAAGTGGTTGTTAAGGTTTGACTCGTGTAGTAATTACGTGAGTGAAGTAATGATGAGTAAAGTAACATTTCACAATTAATAATAATAATATCGTCTTTATTTGAGCGGCGTTAAGGCGGCGCCTTTTTTCCTACACTCGATGGACTTAATAATAAAGAACTTACATTTAATACCTACGTACTAAACATTAAGTTATAATATCCATAAAAAGTATTGCCCACATACAAAATGGAACATTGGGTGACCTGGTGGTCAAGGGGTGAGGTGTCAGACTTCAGTGCTGGCGGCCGGGGTTCAATCCTCGGTCCCGGCACAGATTTATCTGATTACCAAACCCTTCCTTCACCTCTGACAAGACATCTTGTGAATGTGAGGAATGCCAGGCCTCCACCGTGGTTCGGATTCCACGTTAAACTGTAGGTCCTCCATTTCATCTCACAATCACCCTACCATTACACATTAGCGTAAGTGCGTATAACCCGAACGGGTAGTAAGACGCGGTGCTAATAATAATAATAATTATTATTATTATGGGACATTTATTAACGTATTAAATAAAATGAGAAATGTATAAATAATTAAAGGAGAGAGATAAGAGGAAAATCAAAACAAAAATAAGCATTTAGGCACACAAACACACACACGCACATTCATATGTCATTATACCACGCATGATATGACCACGATAGAGATGGCAAATAATTTAAAATGAAAATAATACTGATAATATTTAGTATCTATACAGATTAAATACATTTTAATATTTAATAATAATAATAATAATAATAATAATAGTAATGATAACAATAATTTTACTTTAGACCCACTTTGTTGCTGTGTCCCAACATTTCTCCTAACATCAACGATAGAGACTTTGCTGTCAGACCTTGAGCAAGATGATGCTGAGAATATCTTACAATGGCATGGTTCTCTGCTGTCAGACCTTGAGCAAGATGATGCTGATATATATCTTACAATGGCATGGTTCTCTGCTGACAGACCTTGAGCAAGATGATGTTGATAATATCTTACAATGGCATGGTTCTCTGCTGACAGACCTTGAGCAAGATGATGTTGATAATATCTTACAATGGCATGGTTCTCTGCCGTCAGACCTTGAGTAAGATGATGTTGATAATATATTTTATAGTGTCAGTAATTTTAATATTTCTACATTATTTTGCAAATATTTCTGCATGGGCGTGTAGGAATAGTGGTAAACTATTTAGAAAAAAACACACACATTTCCCCTCCCCCCAGGATTTTGAACCTCTAAATTCCAATTACCGAGAATGACGCGTTGGACGATTATATCACCGATGTGGGTGTTACGTTGGTTGTCCATCAGTCAGTTTAAAAGGCAAGCAAGATGATCAAATTCTCGATAGTTCTCAACGTTATTTTATTTATATAGTTAAGCCAAATACGTTTTATGTGTTGGAAAAAAAAGTCTAGGCTATACGAGTAGCATCAACCAATCACGTAGGAGGTAGAATTTTGAGGAAATGTAATTGAAATTACTTGGAAGGAGGGTGGAAAACCATTTAGGAGATAACACCTCAATACACCCTGATGGGATTTGAAACTTGGACCTTCTTTTTGCTAGTCAACCAAACCAAATGAGACAGATAACTTAAACTGTATGCTCACCAATGTGGGTTGAAAATATTTAATTGCACACTATCTATTTGCGACAGTAAAATAAATACAATAATTTAAATTTTCAAACCATAGTAAAATTGTTCATACGTATTTTTTTAGGGCCATATAAGATTTCAAATACTATATTCTAACATGAATCTATACAAATCTACTAGTAAATTTATTTTTCTGATAGAACAGATCAACTGTAAAGCAGAAGGGAGAGTTCCCACGGTCAGGGGAACACTCTCACGGTGAGAGAAGAGAACAGGACAATATTCCTCATGGTAGGGCAGGGCAGGAGGGAAATCACGAGAAGCCACAGAGATGTGGTATTGGCGTGGAAGTGGGAAGGAGATAAAATATTCCACACCACGACAACCGACAGCACTTGCTTCAACTTACACACAACCTCAATCATCTCCCGCCTTTTTACTACCAATTATAACGTGCCTAACCTCAATCATCTCCCGCCTTTTTATTACCAATTATAACGTGCCTAAACTCAATCATCTCCCGCCTTTTTTATTACCAATTATAACGTGCCTAACCTCAATCATCTCCAGCCTTTTTACTCCCATTTCAGACTTACATAACCTCAATATTCTCTTGAATCTTTTCCCCAATTCTTCACGTGAATAATCTTAACATACTCGCGCGTTTTTCTTCACGCTTCTTGCATGCAAAACCTTAAAACATACAATGAGCTTTTTTAAATCGTCAGCCATCTTTCAAAGATCACGGCATAACCGGATGGGAAATAGAAAAGGAAATCAAAATACTAGAGAAAGAATTGTAATCCTAAAGTTATAAAGGAAGTTATTTCAAGCCCTACTTACTGCAGAAACTATATAATCATAAAGTCGATTAATATCCATGTAATTTTGATATTGTCTCACAATTTTTTATATATTTCCAAAATATAAAGAAATAAACTAATACAATCTTGGCAAACAATAGGTAACATTTCATCTTACGTATAACGCCTAAAACGTAAAACCCGAATGGGTGGTAAGACGAGGTGCTAAAAAATATCACGCCAAAATGTTAGAATAGTAAAAAAAAAATCTTTCCCTGATCCTAATTTCACTGTTGTAAAATGAAAGATGCATTAAAACAGCATTTATTCTGGCAGCAGAGTAATTGATATCATTTTAATAGCAGTTCCATTTTCCATTCTATTATATGTTTGTACTGTTACGAAATGGTGCAATTGATATAGATTCTATTGTTTTCTGAAGCAGAGTATGTAAACCAGGATCATAATACGACGATTGGACCGAGGTTTGATACCATCTAGGTCTATGTGGAGCTACTGTTTCTTTGATAAATAATAATAATAAAATATAATTACATACATTACAGATAAACGTTTGTTATGAGTTTGTAATGATATTGGGTTGGATTAACTCTAAATTATGTAAAAAGTCATGGATGAAGGTAATTTTTCTTTAAATATGTAGAGCATCTTTTCAAGATTCATCCATGAAGAAACATGCGCTTCTTAGAAACAATGTGAAAAAGATTTCACCACTAAAATATATTTTTCATACCATCCTACTTGTTAAAATATCTACTGCATCAATTCTTGTTAAAGGGAACAACTTCATAGCATTTGGCAGAAGACGCCATTCCTCTACACCAATAAGAAGCTAGCCTTCACAAAACCTGTCGCCAGGACTCTTTCTATTGGTTGAATTTTACACTGTTGATGAGGGGAGAGAAAGGCAAGGGGTATGTTATATATAAACCATTGTGCGTATGTTTAAGGCATCTCCAGGAGCCAAACATCTACACCGAGATCACGCTCACGCACAAGTCAGTCTAACACAGTATAATATAAGTCACATCAATATCACAAGTGTTCAGTGATATAAAACATTTGATTGAAATACGTACAAGTAATTAACAGGTGTAATTTAAATATATCGTGTGTGAAATAACAGCCATCAACATTTCTCTTTCTTCAATTATATTAATATAACGATTTAATTAGTGCTCGAACACGGAGCTATAGACAGCCTGTACATCATCACAGCATTCCTATATCAAGGAATTAATCCGTAGTGTTTCAATCGACTCCCAATGAGGGGTGATTGATACCGATAGTATTATAACTGACGCCCAAAGGAGGTGCGATTGATTCCATAGTGTAACAATTGACGCCCAAAGCGAGGCGCGATAAATCCATATAATTACAATTGGCGCCCAACATGGGACGTGATAAACCGATAGCATAACAAGTTTATTACTAGAATATATTATACAAAGTTATCGACAGCAGATGAACTAAACTTGAATAATACGAATGCAACTTATCATTTTAATACAAGCTAAAAAACCTCAAACCCCTCACTTTGTCCTTTTAATTCATTAAAGGCTTGGAAAAAATAATTGAAAATCCATCTCTATCTGATCCGTGGTCTGCTATAAGAGGGCAAGTCTCGTCTTTCTGGGTCATTTAGCGGCTTATGATGGATTTGGTAACACACACACACGCCTACACATTAGGCAATACTGTATAGAGAGGCTTCGTAAATAATCATATCTTTTATCATTTTTAAATTGATACCGATTTTGAAACTATTTCGACCATTGGTTTCGATGCGCGTTGCTTTTGACTTTCAACTTAGCCATGGTCAATAAACACGCAAAATTAATATAATATTTATAAAAGTTGTATGTTATAAAAAACTGCAGTACTCATAAGACAGTATCTTATAATATTATATTTTCAGCACTGTTGAGTTGTTTATCAACTTTTTAAATTTAATTTTTAATTTTAAACCCGCCTCGGTGGCGTAGTTGGCTAACGCGCTTGTCGTGTAGAGCTCTACTGCTGAGGACAGGGAGATCGAGGTTCGAATCTCGGTCGGGTGAACTGGGGGTGGTTTTTCCTAAATGGTTTTCCACTCTCCCTCCACGCAAATGCGGGTTCACTTCCTCTAATTCAACCTTCCCAATTCCTAATCCATTAGAGTAATTAGTACTTAAAGCGTATAACCCGAACGGGTAGTAAGACGCGGTGCTAAATATTATTATTATTATTTCAATTTTAAAAGCCAGTAAGACAAGTGAAGCTCATACATTCATAAAGGAGATTGTAATATTTAGAAAAAAAAACTATTATAAACTCAAATCACAAATGTGATGATGTAGAATATTTTCTCAAGATCAAAATGACTGTCTGAAGTAAAGAAAAGAAAGATATTGGGAAAGATCGAATGGACCAATGCCACTCACTCGATGCTCTCTCTCTCTCTTGAGGTTTACCAGGGTAGGTCATTAGTTGGGTAATCCGACCATCCGACTCTATCTCTGCCGGACGGACATCATATTTCCTGCTACTCAGTGTTGCTTATACAATCGGTACAGTCAAAGCAACAGATTTAATTAAATATACATTTCATCTTTCTTTGCAATTATAAATTTGTCCCCATTAATAAAATTAACATTGGTGACCTGGCGGTCTAGGGGGTAAGGTGTAAGACTTATATGCTGGCGGCCGGGGTTCAATCCTCTGTACCGGCACAGATTTATCTGATTACCAAACCCTTCCTTCACCTCTGACAAGACATCTTGTGAATGTGAGGAATTCCAGGTCTCCACCGTGGTTCGGATTCCACGTTAAACTGTAGGTCCTCAATTTCATCTCACAATCACCCTACCATTACACATTAGCGTGAGTGTGTATAACCCGAATTGGTAGTAAGACGCGGGGCTAATAATAATTAAAAAAATGCACCCCGTTGTTTATAGATGAAGTAAAAACCGCATTGCAACTTTATATAGATGAATGCTTAGATACACCACAATGATAAGGTTATTAATTAGAGTGATTACGAGAAACGCAAGAAAACATATTTACGTGGCGAGAGATTTTAACTATTATTAGATTCAAATATTGTAGATGATCTCCTTGGTTAAGTTTGTTTATGTTGACCGCGTGTGACTGACTACCCGTCCAGGTATTTTATTAACATAATAGGTTAAGGATGAAGTATATAGAATTGAGATTACATTTACCGAAATTTTGCTTTGTGGAAGAGTGGTGAACCATTTAAGGAAAAACAGCCTCAAAACACCTGGCAGGGTTGCGAACCCTGACCTAACTATAACCGGAAAACTAGAACAGACTAGGTTGACGCTTTAGGTTAAATTGGTTTGTAATTATTTAAACGACGAAATAATTTGTGTGTTTAGAATTTTCATAAAAAAAGTATCTCAAGTCACGAATATCGTCGGTAAAATACGATCTAGAGACTGTTCATAAGCCAAGCCAAGAAAAAACTTCAAAGGATAAAAATTATTATTATTATTATTATTATTATTATTATTATTATTATTATTAGCACCGCGCCTTATTACCCGTTCGGGTTATACGCACTTACGCTAATGTGTAATGGTAGGGTGATTGTGAGA